>CM017568.1:21292219-21413901 GCA_007844125.1 Sinonovacula constricta
ATATATGGAGATTTGTAGTATATATGGGGTCTGTAAGTATATACGGGATTTGTGTATATATGGGGATTTGTAAATATATACATGGATTTGTAGTATATACGGGATTTGTAAGTATATATGGGATTTGTAAGTATATAGGATGGGAAGTAATATGAGATTTGTAAATATGTACCGGGATTTGTAAGTATATATATATATATGGGGATTTGTAAATATACCGGGATTTGTACGCATTTACCGGGATTTGTAAGTACATATTTTAGGCTTTAGTCCCCTCCCCCCCCCTTTAAAATTATTTTTTCAATATTAGCTGCAACGAATCTCAAGTTGATTTATTTTCACTAGCTGCAATCAGTTAGTCTTGGTAGAGTATTTTTCCCATTCAACCGTTTTCATTGTTTAATAATATCATTATTCTCCATCAAAACAGTCTAGGCAACTCTGAGACATCTTGCTGTGCCTTCGGCCTCTGTGTTCGGGCTACATATATAATAATCTTTACACGAACTTAAACTAGAGACCATACAATTTGAGTAAATGGCCATATTTGATTTGCAAAAACAACAACTTTTGGATGACATGATCGATACAATTTATGCAGTCAACGTTTCCGTAAATTATTTTGTATAGTTTATTTCAGCCACCAGTAAAGTATGTGTTACCTTCTTTAATCCCATGCATACGCAAATAAAATGTAAGATAAAATAACGTCAGACACGAATTTGTAATTTTCATTTTTATCATTTCCCAAATCTGGCATTAAGATTGCTGCGGTTTTTTTTTACAGGGTAAACTCTGAGAGAAAGGTGTCGTTCAGTACGGAATTCCCTGGACTGGATATCGAATATTTCTCGGACGATTCCCAAAGTTGGCAACTCGTCCACCACCTGATGCCTATTACCAGTCAACTAAGGATTAGAACGAGGTTCGTAACCACGCACTTCCCTAACTAGGTGTTCATCCTGAAAAAAATACCAACACCTTTTAACAGAACATATTTTGCGTTGTGATTATTTTAAAACGATAGAACTTAATTTTTCAAATTAATTTTTTCCCTAAAATGACACAAATATGTTGTTTTTAATTTTGTCTTTCCACTTGAAAAAAAAACCCCGTTTAAACTGAAAAGTTAAACTGCCGTTAGCGAAAATCATCAAGTAAATATTATGTTTTTGTCATATTGTTTTAAACTTCAGTGTATTCGGCGCCGTATCAAGTGTCGGTGTGCCGTAAAACCCCAAATACAAATACAATTGTTTTATTAATCTGATGCATAAATGTGGTTTTAAACACCAGTGTCAACTTTAATCATTTTATTTGCTATTTTTAAATATATTTCTAATGTCACTCTTGAGAGCATTTTTGTGTTAAAACTTTTTATCTTTGAAATCTCAACTGCTCGGATGTATCTTGACTGGTCACTTTCTTGGGGAAATTGACAATGTATTCCGAGTGGTCACAGCACAGCATTTAACACTTACAACCAATGCATCATGCAAACGCCAACAAACTAAAAATAGAAAAAAGAATTCGGGATAAACTTGAACAGCTCAATGTCTTGATATTATTTTTTGTAATTTATTTGTTTATAATTCTTCATTTCCCTTCAGGTCCCACGACTGGAAACGGCATTCACGTGAAGTTATTGTACATACATGGGACACGCTGACATCTTCCGGTTCTGGCCAATATTTTAATAACTGTATAAAATATTTTTATGTACCGTTTATAGTTATATTTATAAAATTTACTTTGAGGTACATTTGAAAAAGTATATTTTGTTGTTGAGATAACTTTATGGTGGATTTTGTCGATTATATGTATAATATATTATATATGCAAATGCTTCAGTCATGCTACATCACACAGTCTTTGGGCGTTTGCTATGTAACAATAAGTTTGTGGTTCGATACATTGGCTAACTTGCTAAGGCCAATAACATCCCGGTCACGTGGTTCAGAATTTGGGCTCAGAAGTTCCCGGGTTTTAGGGGAACTTGAACTAGGAATGTGGCCTTTCTGGCGTCACACTGAGATCACGGTGGCGCTGGGAGGGTTGGGGGTGGGGGGGGGGGGAATGTTAGGAGAAGGTAGAGGGGACGGAATGAGAATACCTGACTGGACACAACCTCGGGCTGCAGTGGTATCAGAAAAGGGGTAGAGATTAGAGTGTTACTGACTGCAGTACAAGTATCACATGTGCATCAAGTGTGAACAATTGTTTTACTATTTCTCCCCTTGTGGCGTCTCTGTGTTCAATTAACAAATTGCGTGTCCAGCTGTGATCGCACAGCATGGTGCAATCTTGTGAGGTGCTCTAAAGAAAGCTATTTCCAACGCATGGAAGCCTTAGACATATAAAACCTTAATACATTAAAGGCTTAGACATATAAACATTAAGGCATTTAAGCCTTTGACATATAAACCTTAAGGCCTTAGACATATAAACCTTAAGGCCTTAGACATATAAACATTAAGGCCTTAGACATATAAACCTAAACGTTATGTTTCAATTTTATGTTTTGGGGTGAAAGAGTGAGAAATATCTTATCATTTATCTCTAGTCCACAGTGAAATAATAGGGTTATCATTTTCACTCTGGATCAAAAGGAAGGAAATTAGGGATTTCTTTTTTCAGTACTAAATAAAGTTTTGAGACAAGATAAACATGAAATCGGTTAATTTCAGAAATCCATCAATGTCAGTCTCTTATCATATTTTATTTCACACACTGCGAAACTCGTGGAATATATTTTTCTATGACCACTTGTGAAAAAAATACAATCGAAATCGAAATACCCTCTATACCTTTTGGCAGTATTGTTTATTATGCATTATCCAATGTCATCCGCATTATTTTCGACCCTTTCCATATATTTGAAAGTAACATAGTCGAGATGATCCTAATGGTTTGTGCTTCCTGAGTGCTCGTTCTGTCCGCGAAGTGAAATTTGGAGAGAGATTAAAGATTGTATCTGACAGTTTGTATATATGTGAAATGTGGAGCATAACACCCAACTCGTCATTTCAAATATACAGTTCCTATCTGAGCCACGCGGCAAAGTGCACTTTTTTAAATTTAAGAAAACTACGTGGTCATTTACGTTTAAGACTACATTATATCATTTTCCGGATAATTCACTCTGATGTCGATAACTATTCTTAGCAGAAATGCCCTTCGTGCCTTTTTGTAGATTTGGAAAGAAAGAACATCTAGAGCGATTTATTTGACGATTCACACTGTTTTACAGTTATGATAATGTCCAAAAAAAGTTATTTTTCTAAACTAAAATTTGACTTTTCCTGAAAGGTATATATATTTATGTTGTGTGTGTGTATTGTTGTTGTGTTTTTGTTCTATGTGTTTTGGTTTAGAAGAGCTTGGTGATCTTTTGACAGGTAATGTCACTTGGATTTGGAATATTTATTGGCTTGACATTACAGTGGAAGCAGCATAATATTGTGTATGTGTTTTATGTATGTATATAGGGTTGTGTACAAACAGTTTAAATGTCATGAGTATTCAGAAGACCATGATCTGTTGACAAGGTGGTACTGGTTGTGGTAATATGGTCATGTAACATTGGCATTATGCGACTGTGAATTGTGCAATACATATTAACATGAACTGAATTTTCAAATAATTTTCGTGAATGTTGTGACCGACAGGATACGCCACGTGCCATCTGCGATAACATTGTATCACAACGAAGCTATTGTGGTCTTCTTATTCGTGTGATGTTCCGACACATGGGGCATTCGTGATAACAACACGTGATATTGACAGGGTATTGAAGCAGAGGCAATATTATTTATCTACTTAACATACACTGTTCATAGCAGACGTTATAGACATGGGTGCATTCAATTCGTTTCGTAGGTAAGCTGGTGTATAAGATAAATACTAATGCCGTATTCGTTTTAAATACAATTTACACTATGTTTTATGTTTTAAATACACTGTCTCATTAGCTAAAGTTTCCCTTTAAACTCAATGACAGTGACATTTTTTTCTGTTTAGATACTGGGTTGTTACGATATACCGTGCGACGGTATACAGCGGTTCGAGATTCACGGTCCGGTTTACGGTTCAGTTCTCAAAAATCACGGTGCGAACCGTGAGATACGGTAATTTAAAAATCCTACTTTGTATTCGTGAGTTCACGTCGAATATTGTTTTGATTTAAGGTAAATCGCAGAGATACATTTATCATTATTTCGACGTCCATGTATTATTGGCGGAAGAATACATTGACTCAGCAGAAACACCGACGCACCGCAAATCAGCTGGAACTCCTCTTCTCATGAAATGATTCGCCGGGACTCGAACTCACGCAGTAACGGGGCACCGAGCCAGAGAAAATCCAAGTCGGCGACTATACCTATAAACCAACGGTTGCTCCCATATTCTTAACAAAAAGTTGCATAATATGCGTATGGTTGTAATAGAGAATTTGAAAACTCATTTATATAAAGGGCAATATTTCGAATAAATGTCAATCAAGACAACGTGTATAAAGTATTCAGAATTCCCAAAATAATGCCGTAAATACTTAAGTAGGGCTAAAAAAGTTGACACAATTCGTAAAATTCGTTAAGCGTTTGACAGGCAATGTGAATGAAAAATGTGAAGATTCAGCATATAAGGTGTCCAGCAGGTTAGCGATTGCCACTGTTTAAATAAAATATTATAGCCTAGTGCTTTGGAAAAGTTTTGAAGTATATTGAATTTGATTTTAAAATAAATATTTTTATGTAAAAGTTATTCTGCTTAACAGAAATAGTTATTTATTATAAATACATATCTTTTTACTGTTTTAAAAAGTGATTCACTTTGTTTTGATCCTGACACGTGTGTTAACGTACATGCATTCCCTTTTATTGACATAGTCACATTCCAAAATGTTGCAAATCAAGAATCCCCCCCCCCCCCCCCCCCCCCCCCCACACACACACACACCAAACTGTAATTGACAACTTGAGTTGTCATTTTGTTTTATATACTACGAACGGCAATTAGTTTGCCATAAATAATTGTCTTGCTATGTTACAGTTCTTATTTAAATAGTTAAATATAAATAATGTGTTGTTCGAAAAAAATGTTACGATTCATTTGTTTATTTGTTTCTTGTGTTGTTTTTTATTTATAATTTGATTTTCCATGCGAACTTTAATTGTTGCATAACTGTGGGTTTTATTTATTAAATGATAAATCTTAACGTGTTTTGCTCTTTTTTCCATCAATGAACCGGTGTTGTTGGCATATAACCTTACATTGAAGAGTTTAGTTGTCGGTGTGGTTAATTGGACATATACATGCACGTCTCAAGCACTCATTTTTACGATGTCCGGGCTTGACGACGCCATTCATTTTAGAATAAGGAAATATGACAAAGTCCTATTAGCATGGAAACATACACTAAAATTTGATTGACGACGCCATTCATTTTAGATAAGGAAATATGACAGTCCTATTAGCATGGAAACATACACTAAAATTTGATTGACGACGCCATTCATTTTAGATAAGGAAATATGACAAAGTCCTATTAGCATGGAAACATACACTAAAATTTGATTGACGACGCCATTCATTTTAGATAAGGAAATATCACAAAGTCCTATTAGCATGGAAACATACACTAAAATTTGATTGACGACGCCATTCATTTTAGATAAGAAAATATGACGAAGTCCTTTTAGCATGGAAACATACACTAAAAATTGAAAGCACATTACAAAAATATTCACATGCAAGCCATGTAAAAGTGAGAACAAATCTGTGACAAGACTTTACAAGTGTATTCCATCGTAATTTCTCTGCATATCGTATTATATATTCAGAAGATGATTTTCTTGGTACTAGGCGCGGTTCCAGAAAATTTTGATGTATCCATTAAACGTTAATAAAGTATAACTGGATATACATCCACAGTTAGGGACCATAAGCAGTTAACAGACAAAATTTACTTTAAAAGCTTAGTATTTATTAAGCATATATGTACGTGTTTTCACAACACTACTCTTTTACCTGGTTGGGGGGGGGGATGCATACCACCCCCACCCACTGGATCCACCCCTGCTTGATACAGGTCTTAAAGCAACTTAGTGTCTTAGTTTTGTGTATGTCCATGACATTAAACACGCAATCAACACTTTATAACTATTTAAATCATTGAGTCTTTACTGAGCCAATTAGTGTATTGTTTATGATTGATTTGTACACCTGACATATTTTGCCACATGCGCAGTTAGGAGATATGCTATGTTAAAGCGACTACAAATTAGTTAAAAAACGTCGCGACGATTTACATTCTCCCAAACTGAGGACAGCATATTTGTTAAAGGTATTATCCGACAGTTTGTCTTCATCAAATACACGTAAACCTGGATTGGGGGATCGGGACATAATTTCTGCAAAAGATCAAATTAAGTTTAACAAAAACGATTTTGAAAATTATCTATATTGTATGAAAGTAGAAATCGTGAACTTAACAATTCTAAATGCCCATTCTTGCTAAAACTATTTATAAGCATGATTGTGATTTTGCTAAAAATAGTCATCGACGTCAGAGCGGATAACCCGAATGATTATATAAAGTTACGGGTCGGGGTCACGTGGTTTTCTGAGTTTTAAAAAAAGGCAACTGTGTAGCGTGGCTTAGATGGGAAATACCTCTTTGTAGTGACGCGTAATGTGTTATGCTTCACTTTCCACATATAGGTAGGACATCAATAATCACCATTGTGTGATCTTTTAAGACAACAATAATTTATTTGATTCTGTGAGAGAAAAAATCTGGTCCAAACTGTCGGATACCTCTTTTAAAGGACATTGCATACATTCACATATATACTGAAGACATTTTTTTTGCAAGTTCAGAGAGGATTAACTCCTAGGGAACTTTGTGACCCGCGAAGGATAGTTCGTTTTGCTGTGCACATACTGCACGGGATTTTCGTGAAAGCTACGTTTCACGCTTACATAATGTTGTAGTTTAAGAAAAAAAGAGAAAAATCGTGTTGTCAACGGATGGGCACAATTGGTCCACACGGAAACGTTTTAGTCACATTGATTTATAGACGAAAACCAAAGTCGTAAAAAACTTGCTAAACCTTTTTCATTCAGTATATAATCTAGTGAGCAACGGTATTTATATTTCTTTGCTCAACATGGTCTAGTTTTAGGTGCGAACTCTCTACAATGACCTTTATATGAGTTCTGATTGATGGTTTTGTCTTATTTTAGAAGAAAGAATTAATTTGCGTTATTTTGCTACGGAAACGCGGAAGCCGCTTTCTTATCAATTCACATTCTTTTCCAATCTCGGCGATTTCAAGTCAATGTATAAATGATTCACAAATCTATTTTCCATTTAGCTAGTTAAAGACATCAAATATCATTACATGCAAAAGATGTCGTAAGGACCAATTAAGGACAAAAAGAAGACTGACAAAGTATCTGTTAAAAGTGTTTAATAAGTTTTACAAACTCAAGAAAATGCCATATTCTTTAAAACACAGTTATACCATAAGTGTTATAAAATAATTTTATATCTGTGGAATCCCTTTATTATTGGACATTATGACATCCCGGATGTGCCTGTAGCCGGGTCCAGTAGCCCTCGGTGGATGTATGGTGGCACCCATTAGGGCCGCCGTTATGTATTCGGGCGTACCCTTCGCACGTCATAGGGCAGTGGTAATGGGCTGCGTAACGATTCATGTTTTTCTGGACACAGAGCGATGAGCAGTATTTGTCACTGGCGCAAGATTCCCAGCCTGCGGTTGTAGGAAATATTTGTGTGTACATGCATGCTTTTCTTTTAAAGTTACCTTAAGCGCAACGAAGTCGTTAATAAGATGGCAGATATTTTTGCATCAACTCTCTAACACTATCAGTTCATTACATTTACCTTTCGTTCAGAGTCAGGTTCAGTCCACTTTAGGTCACATGACTCAAAATGACATCTTTTTAAAAATCCGTTACGAGCTTGAAAATTGAAGTTTTGATTTGGCCACACATAAAATCTTGTGAATATAAATTGAATGGTGAAGACTTATATAAATATTAAAAAAAATAAAATGTCAGTTTTTTATTAATTAAGTTTTTTTTTAACCTACATTGCATGTTTTATTTACATCATATAGAAAGCTATTGTTTACATTCGAGAACTGCCTAGCGGATAAATGACAGAACAGCTCTATTGTAAATACAAAACAAAACTACAGTCTTAACACTAAAACAAAAAATCCTTCAACACCAGGTATCCGTAGACATGCAGCTAAAAAAAAACGCTATACACCCCACTATTTTTGTTACGTCAGGAGTTGTCACATCCATAACCGTGATCCTGTTGCAGGGATATTCTCCAATCGGGACTCCACGGGTAATTCCGTCCTCGTGACAATCATCCCTCGGATATATCTTGTGCAATGATACATACAGAAATCACGATCGTTTTGTTCGCCGGAAGTCGGAATAAGAATATGTCTAAAATTTAGCTCGCACAAAACATAAACATTGGCATCGTTAGACAGTTGCGTGTCTGCTGCGCTGGGGAAATTAAAATTGGGTGATTTAAATTTGAAGCCACCACAAATTGAAATTTTACAGACATCGTACTGTAGTGAGCTGTCATCCGAGCTGCCACTTTTGTTTTGACGTCTGTTACAAAAGTAGTCCCATTTAGGGAAATAGCCGAAGTGAATCGACTACCTACATACATCCAAGAGATGATTCGTGAATTCCGAGGTGTTCCGATTTTGGTATTCCCTTCGAATGCATTCTATACTTCGCTTGTGACGTCACTACGTTAAAGTCATCTTTATACTACGACTCGTAACTCACCCAAAATTTTAGATTTGTGCCTACATAAAAAATAGTTCCGCGTAGGAAATACGTTCGATTATAATATTCATTGAATTAAGATAAATGACTAAACAACCATATTCTAAGGCCTTATTCTATGTCCAGAAACTTTTAAAGTCTTGATATATATAGATAAATGGAAAAAAATACGATGAGCAAGTTTTGCTACTTTCGCTTTCGTTAAACAGTAATATGTCCATTCTATACATAGCGTGTGACGTCACTACGTTAAAGTCTGGACCGTTTACAAAATTTAGTTCAAAATGTTTGCATGAAACATATTTTAACTATTAGAATGTATAGAAAATGCCAAAATAATCTGTTGTATACCTCTTCGTACTTGTTTTGTTCATTTTAGCAATTACTTCCGTATTCATAACAGCCATGTCGAAGAACTACTTTACCCACAATTCACCTAGTGCATTCACACAGGTCATTTTGACCGTGTGTTGACGCAACGCTTCGAATGTAAAGGGACGTTACTCTAACTATTTAAAATTACCTCCCTTGTAGGTAGGTACATGTATTTGGGAGATAATTACCGCAGAAAACTTAAGATTTTTCCACTTTTTAAACTTTTAAAAACACTTAAGACCGAAGCAAGCGCATTAGATGGAATCTTATTGATTGAAATAAAAATAATTAAAAAGACTGAACGCTTAAAAAATATAAGCACAATAAAAATAAGATTTTATATGTCTTATAAGTATATGAAAATACCTTCCCCAAGGGAGATAACTACAACATTTGTTGCATTTTGAAAGTAGGGAATATGTCAAAGCTATGAATGACAACTCTGCGTAAAAAGGTGTCGGACACCTTGGGGTTAAGGGGTTTGGTAATAACTGAATAAGCAAATAAACTGTTTCATGATTTACGCTGTCAAAATAGTGACCAAATTGTATTATTGAAGACAGCCATATGTGTAAGGCCTCAGATAACTATTAGCACTTACAAAAATAAGTGTGATATCTTTAAATGTAATTAATATTTCATATAGATGCAAAATATAACCTGAACTACATTATCAATGTTTGACAAATCCGAAAATATCTGCTACAAGAAACTTAAAAAATGGTAGCAACAATTTTCCTTACTGGAACCCGGCGAACCACAGTCGAGCCAGTATGCATGTTTGATTTGGAAGTATCCGCACGAGTTCGAACCCACATCCATATGGCAGCCAAGGGGCCGACATCCTGATTCATGCTGGAGCAAGAAACAGATGTGCCTTATCATTGATCCTTTATGCCTGCTCGAGCAATCATTGTCTGATATAATGTCATGTAAAGATACCATCGGATCTGTCTGGGGTCTTCCTCCACCTAAATAGTTAGACGTTACTATAATGATCATAATTCGGTGCTGCGATGTATTTTAAAAACAAAAAATATCAATTTATCGCTTTTCATCTGTGATACCTTAACCTCAATCATTAAAGGAGACTTCGGCTTGCGGATCGGTAGGTCGTGAGTTCAAACCCCGGCCTTGTCAGTATAATTGACCGGCCGGGTTCAGTCCCTGGGCACCTCATAAGTGCCACTGTGCTATAATGATAGAAATGTCGCTGCACAGTATCGGCAAAAAGCCTGATAATTATCATTGCATTATATTATGATTTGACGAACACATACCTAACTGTCTTGTATACTGTAATTTATACTGATCCTCGTTAGTATTGGGGTCCCACTGTAAACGAGGCTAAAGGGTCGTCAAGTAATGATATACTTGTATAATGTTAAAGCGCATCATTTCCATGAAACATATCCGTGATGTACATCAACCGACAACAACCTGTCAAGGGAATCGTGGCTGTCTATTTTAAAATATCAACGATATGTTCGATTACCACACAGATACATTGAAGACAGGCCTGCGACACGATCCCGGTGGCGAACCCGCTGGAACTGGTTCCGGAAGTCGTTTGACAGTGGGAAGCAGTCGCTACGCTCACATAATTAGAGGCTATCCATGCGATCTGGGTTGCCAACAGAAAAAAATGTCCTGACACCAATGTAAATAAAATTTAAAATAAATATTGCTACAGCCAACATTTACTTGCGTAGGAATACCTAGTGCGGAGATTAGATCACCACCGACGCACAGCAGTTCAGTTAAAAGTATTTTGTATTTTAGGCACAACGACAGGACAAACGGCGTCGAAAAAGAAAGTTTTAACGCAAATAAATAAATAGATAAAGGTATAAATAAATAAATGAATAAATAAATAAAATAAATAAATAAATAAATAAATAAATAAATAAATAAATAACCTGGTTTCAAATAAAAATTTGAAATACGTGACAAAAATATCAAAATATATAAGGTTTAATTATGGGAATGCAAATTGAAAATATGTTAGGATAAAAGCAGTTAAAATAATTTGAAAGACGTACTGACAGTGAATCGGAGATACGCGATCTCAGAAGAAAAAATGGAACAAAAGAATAAAATTGATTCTTTGTAAAAATATTTTAAAGATGACTCATTACTCAACCTTTTGGCATACTAGAAAAGAAGAGCATAGATAAAATAAAATGTCACGTTTAAAATACAATGTCACGTTTAAAGATAACAACACTGACGGACTACTTACAGCGTGTCCAAACGCGTTAGCGATCTCATACCATGTGTATCCATCCGCGACATGGGTTTGACCCTTAAAGATGTAACAGTCGCCGGTGTTGGCACTTCCAAGAATTGCAGCATGTAGTCCCGCTTAAACAGGAATTTACTTGCAGGTCATGTGGAGAACATCTGTATTTAGAATAGAGTATATCCTGCGCTCGTTTCGGCTTCTATTTTCTACAGAAACGTCTTCATAGATTCTATCCGACTTAGAAGTCCCCGCCTCACTTTTACCTGTTCTACCAAAATGACATGTAATCTGCCCCATAAAACGTCTTGACGTGTTCAAACTTGTCGTCACAATGGGAGGAGTCAAGCCAGAATGCGTGGTTTGTTGCACATGCGCAGTTGAAAATAAAACCATTTAGTAAAATAGATAGATCTATTTTGTTCGTTGTAAAATAGAAAATATAAAATATAGAGAGTTCTATTGAAATAATTCGCTGAGGAATTTGAATTTTCATAGCTTCTGATTGGCTACAAATGTAGGGCGTCTTCCAAATATGAAACTGTTTGTTTGACCGGGTAATGGTCCGTCCCACCCACAACATTTCACTTATAAGAAGACAATTAATAGCAAAGTGTTGCCTTTACTTTGTGTAGCATGTCGTGAGCACATGAAATGAACAACAGTCACATCAACAACATTCCGACAAGTAGTGGAACTATCCTGGTATTTGCTTCACCTAGTCTATATATTCTTCTTAGTAAGGGAGTTATACTACTACCATTTTAACGACGTTTTTTTCGGACACAAATTTTAACCAAAGGGCCTTCCGAATATGGCAATCAATCTGTAGCACGATTGGGATTCGAACCAACGCACTGAAGGGCGACCTCCTGCTCATGTGTTAATTTTGCATAAAAACATGGGTTTAAGGGAGTAACTTACTGCTGATTGCTCAGGTTGGTCAATCAACTAAGAAGGTTGCAGAGACATTGATGGCAAAAAGTATATAAATAATAAAAGTCAGGTAAAATGTTAGATCTTATAGAAAAGAAATATATCAATAAGTTTCAGTCAATGCAACCAGCATTGAATTACCCAGTCATTTAATAAATAAAATGAATGAACTTTAAACGATTATACATAATGTATATGCAGTGAATTCTTATATCTGCCTTCAATGTCTCTTGCGATAAATCTCTTCATATCAGCTTGATCTTTGCTTCAGAGGCGGATCCAGACATCTCTCTTTTTTATAGAGGGAAGGGGGTGGGAGTAGGGGTGTTACGTCCCTAATTCTGACCTAAGCAGCCAACAGACACAATTTACTTTAAAAGCTTAGTATTTTTTTAAGTTTTCATGTAAGTTTTTTCACACCTGTACTCTTTTACCTGGTGTGTGGGGGGTTGGGGGGGGGGGAGATAGGGACTGTACTCTTTTACCTGGTGTGTGGGGGGTTGGGGGGGGGAGATAGGGATGCATCCTCGCGCCCCCTCCCTGGATCCGTTCCTGCTTTGTTTACAGCATACAAATCTAATGGCCTTTACTCCGCTATAAATGATAATTACAAAATCAAACAATTGCACATTATAACGAATGTCAATATTTCATATCAATTTTCTATTATGATGAACACTAATGTACGCCATTTAGGTGAAATCGTTTACGCCCAAAATTGTCAAAGAAAAAGACATACAAATATGCTTTAACTTAGTTGATTGAAGTTCTTTCCTTTGAGGAGAGAATGTGTTTTGACTCGGTTCAATTATAAATGGGAAATGAAATTAACGAGAAAAAAAACATTTTGAAGAAAATAACAAGAAGGAATGGAGACGTTGCTGCTGAAAAAGATAATTTTAGTTGTAATGAAGATGATGATGATGATGGTGGTGGTGGGGTGGTTTAGTCGTGGTGGCGGTTGTGGTGCTGCAGCTGATGATGATGGAGTGTGGTGGTGGTGGGCCTGCTGATGATGATGGTTGTGATTCTGCAGCTGATAATGGTGGTAGAGGTGGTTGTGATGCTACTGATGATGATAGTGGTGAAGGGTGTGCTGTTGATGATGATGGTCATGGTTGTACTGGTGCTGCTGCTGATGGTGGTGGTGGGGCTGCTGCTGATGATAATGACGACGATCATAATTATGATGCTGATGTTGATACTAGTACTGTTCATCTTATTACTCTTCCTCCCCCTCCTCCTCTTCCTTCTCCAACTACTCCTTTGACTACATCGCATGTAACTATTGCACTTACGGCCATTACAATTCTGCTTTAAATTCATACTATTAAATGCATTAATCACCTCCAGCTCTTACGTGTACGCCGGTTGTCGTCAAACAGAGGCAACTTCCTGTAGCAGGCGCTGCTAGGCAACCGTTGCAAATAGTCCAAAACAGAAGCAAACCCAACGTCTGCCGTAACATGGCGGCCATGTTGCAACACTTAGACAATGTAACTATGTAATGACCGAATTTTCGTCCTATATAAGATAAGGTTTCTGTGTATAAATAAATAATGGAGAAAGCCAAGTTCGTAAATAGGCCACTAAGCATGGAAGATAAAATAATCTGGACAATTACAATGGACAAGTAACAATGCAAACGTTCTTTTACGTGTATCATTTCACAAAATATCAAAATTATCTGCAGAAAACTCCCTTTTAGTTTTTTAACGAAAACATTATTTTAAGCATGCCCAATCAATCTGGACGCTAGACTCAAATTAGTGAATCGAATATTAGACTATGTGCAGTCTGTTTCAAGCGTTAACCCAGGTGTTTCTACTAGGATAGCATGATATGAACACATGGCGCGATACCACGATACCGAAATTAGACAAATATGTAACTTCCGAATCACGAGATCTCTAGCGCTGAAGGTTGTTTTAGTACCGTAAAATGTCATCGAATGGGTATCAATTTGGCTGCTTATCCTTGTGTAATCCAAAAAAAAAAAATCAAGAAAAGCATTTATGCAAAGAATCAAAGTGCGTCCAGTATATATTTAAAAAATACTATAGCCGAACAACAAAGCCAGACATCCGATGAGTACTTAGACCTATAGTGAGCTGAAAATGTGATCGAACGATTGGCCATAACATGGACAGAGCATACGCTGCATCATTTGTTTTGCACATTGTTTACTTGTATTAAACCATTCATTTCATGACGCAATTAACATTTTCAAAATCTTAATTAAGAAATATTAAACGAATAACAATATTAAAACCCTTCGAACAGCACTGGTAATAGGTGAGAATAACACCGGCATAACCAACGTGGTTCAAATTTGCCAAAATCGTTACGTTGTATACCTGGTACGAAGTTAGAAATCTGAAACGCCTAATTACCACTCGCAACACATCGGAAATTTCTGCGAACTAGGCTCGTCTGGATACCGCAGATGAGTTACGAATTACATGATAACTACCAATCGGAACGCCTTGGATAATTCACGAATCTTTTCTCGCATGTATGACGGGAAAACCTCGCAAAAATAAACATGTCGGTGCCTATAACATCATTAAAACAGGGAACAAACATCTAATGTTATATCTATTGAAAATGCGGTAACAGTTATATATCTAACGAGAAGTGAACCGTTAAACTGATAAATGTAAGTTTATCGGATAAAATAATCCAACACACTAAACCGATCGCTTTTTTGAAACTATGTTATGACGTATTTTCTTCTTCCGGCAAACAAAACGATCGTGATTTTGTCAGTATCATATTCATTGCACTAGATACATCAGTGTGATGATTGTCCCGAGAACGAGGACGGAACAACCCGAGGAGACCCGATTGGATAACTACAATAATTGTCGATTGCCAATTTTATAACGCATTCTATCAAAAGCGAGGCGTTTCAGCACAGACATTAACATGAAAGGCCACAGCCGGCCGACATCAAGGGTGCCTCAGGAAGCATGCGCTTTCAACATGAGGATGAATATCCTGGGAACTTAACATAGGAAAGATAAAAGAGATTTTCTGATTGGTCTTTTCACAATATTTATACTTCGGTATTATGTTTATAACCGTTTTTAAATCATCCTTTGATAAAAAGTACTGTATGTAAACCCTGAATGTGGTTGGTCTGTGGATCAAAACGAAGGTTCAATGAAAAGACTATTAAGGTGGCGAAACAAGAAATTCCAAGTTGTTCATTTCATGGTATAAGAATGTTATAGGTCGTTATAGGTTGTTTTCTTAAATTTGTATTTTTACATTTCACTTTTGACACTTTTGGCATATGACGTCACGGCATTGTATGACGTCATTAAATTGTTCTTATTATACGTCAGCGCTTGGACTGTTTTATTTCAAACTACTCTCTAATTTGGAATTTTTAGGTTGCCGAGGCTTTTATCTACTGTACATACTGTACATATGTTGATAGTTAATTTTATTAATAGCTAAGCACTTACGTTTTGTTTGATACGTTATGACGAAAGTAGTGACGAAATTGAAAAGTAATGTCCACAGAGTGCTAAGAAGGCGCATAGTGCTTAGAAGGGTGATAGGTATTATTTCGATAAGAAGAACTACACAAAATTGTTGATAGTAAATTAAATTTACTTTTTGAATTAAGAAAAGAAAATGACCAGAGAAGAGTAATTGGTTGTAGCATCCTGTTCAATTGAAAATGGAATTGAGAAAACAAAGTCCAATATCCATCAAAGGAAATACACGTAACAATCCTTATAGGATGAATTGACAACATAGATTACAAGGACAGGGTGATTTTTACGACCGCCACACTGCACAAGTAACATTGTTGTGATCATGAATAAGAATATATATGACACAGTCATAGGAGCATTGCAACATATACAAAAAATTGAAAAAGCAAAGAACCAAGGTATTCACATGCAAGCCAAATGTTAAAGTGAGAACAAATCTGTGATAAGTCATTTAACAAAAAGAGCAAACCCGACAGTTACCGCCTTGGAAAGGTCAGTCGGCAATATGGACCACCTGGGGTGCTTATAGAGGCTTATAGAGCTATAACCTCGCACTTCCTGATGAGTTTTTCAATTTGAATAAATGTCCAAGCTCTGAATTTTTGTTTAATAAGTTATGGTGAAAGTAGTGGCGTCATTGAAAAATAATGTCCGCACAGAGTTTAGAATAGAGATAGGTAATTTTTCGATTAGAAAAACTACAAAAAATTGTTGATAGCAAAAACACTTCTCGAAATTGTGTGTATAATTATTTTTCATGGATTGAACATTTCAATGTCTGTCGGCTTAGACCTGACCAGTCAGAGAGAAATTGCTATCCTTTTATCGATCGACCAATTGTGAGGCCAAACGGCAGCTACAGCAAATGTTAATTGATAAATACAAGTAAACAAAAATCAAACCAGAGTTGTAATTTTATTTGAAATATTAATTTTATCTTTTAGTCTTTCAATCAGCTTGTTATTCTCTAATAAATACAGAACAATATATATTCACGTCAGAATTTGTATCAAAAAGATTATAAATAATTCTTAATCTCAGCTACACCTTTATTACTGGACATTACGACATCCAGCATGTGACTGCAGGTGGGTCCAGTATCCCACGGTGCCCGAATGGTGGCAGCCCTGGGGTCCACCATTGTGCTCCCGGGCGAACCCCTCACACGTCATGGGGCAGTGATAGTGGGCAGCGTAACGCTTCATGTAATTCTGAACACAAAGCGAGGAGCAGTGCTTGTCACTGGAACAAGACTCCCAACCTGAGGGTAAATATATATACTCAATTATATTTATGTATAGACAAAACTGCATGCACAGTTCCAAATTCATTTAAACGTGATCTTTTAGAACTTCTAGATTGTAAGATTATGAAGCATTTTCTTAAGCCTACTCTCTAGAAATGTTGTAAAACTTCACTCTCACTCAAAACTTTCGCCTATAAGCAAAACAAAGCGTGATGACAAAAAAACTTGAAGAGCTGAATTATTATGGAATGAAGTATCTTTTATATTCCTTAATACATTTCCTTGCTTTGATATGTTTGTTTCATGTCTAGCTTAAGCAACCCGCCCACCGCAGGAAAGTTGAAGACCTCCCCACCCTATGTCCTTTACCCCAACCGGTGAGAGGCGAGCATTTTTATTGCATTCATTCTGTACTTGTCTCAGCAGTGTATACAATAAGTTGAATGGGTTGGAAATGTACATGTTGTTACGAATTTCGTTCTCATATTATTAAAACAAATGGCTATATTCAATTTCATCTGCGACAAACTGTACGAAGAGAAAAAGTTCGTCCGAAAAAAGGCGTCCCATCAAAATATCCCCGGAGACAAGTGCATCCCCGCAAAATATTCCCGGAAACAAAGTGCGTTCCAGCAAAATATCCAAAATGGCCAGAGAGACAGTGCGTCAAAACAAAGTTGTCCTCAGGGGCATCGTGCATCGGTGCAAAATGACACAGGAGACAAAATGCGACAAAGGATATATCCCACGAGATAAACAGCGTCAAAGAAAAATGTTTTTATGAGACAAATTTGGACAGAGCAAAACATACCATGGGATTAAATGCTTTAACTAGAAATATTCAAAGAGACAAAGTGATTTAAAACAAATTGAACCCAAGGTTAACATGGACAGAAAAATATTTTAAAAGCTTTGTAAACTAGTTTGGCGTTTTTCTGTACCTTATAACCTACCTAACCAAAGTAAAAAAGTCACTAATGTCAGGATAAAAAGTATATTTTACCCTTCCACAAATATACGCTACAATAAGTGATAGGAAAATAAATGTGGGAAGAAATAACCGTATCTATTGAAAAGAAGAATACAATTATTCCTTACTAGAACCCGGAGAACCACAGTCGAGCCAGTATGCATGTTTGATTTGGAAGTATCCGCACGAGTTCGATCCCACGTCCATATGGCAGCCAAGAGGCCGACATCCGGATTCTTGCTGAAGAAAGAATCATTACATTTGTAAATAAATAATAATAATAGGATTTTAGATTGCGGTGCAAACAAAGTATTATTCGCATACCTGGGTAGTTTTAAGAACGTCCAGAATTTTATATTAATTTAAAACGGCCAACCAATTTTTGTAGATATTGTTTGTCCCTTTACATACCGGAACGTAGAAGTACGAGAACCGCTTACACGCTGCGGCTGTTCCAACAATGTCACTTCTGGGTTGACAACAAACACTTACAAAAGGGCACAGTTTTGTCTAAACAGAACAAGTAGGCCACACAACAATGATAGGAAACAAATGTGACCAGAATCTTCTGTAACTTTTGATACTTCGATATAAAACAGTAAAATGTTGTTCGAATTAAAATAAAAAATGACATTTGGTGATAGGGATTTAACATCATTTACATTTTTATGATAGTGTGATCGCTTTGCAGAGAATATATAATTGTCAAATTGAAAAATGACTGCATTTGTTTGAATATAGAAACCAAATGTTAGATGTCGCAATTTACCTCAACAGTCGATATTCACTTGTGCTATTAACTGGCTACAATAGAAACAATTTTTACAAAGATCTGGAATATATGTTTTTTTTCTGTCGAAGTGACATACAATTACATACGTACCAAGCAAATACAGTGTAAACAGGCCTGTGACACGATCCCGGTGGCGAACCCGCTGGAACTGGTACCGGAAGTCGTTTGACAGTGGGAAGCAGTCGACACTCACATAATTAGAGGCTATCCATGCGATCTATATTGGATATAGACACAAGAGATAATCATTGAAGCACAGCATCACATGGCGTCGAATTCATGTTTAAAACTATATAGAACATTCATTATCTGATGCACGGTCAAGACCGACATCCAACAAGAAGAAAATCCTACGACAACTTTTAATTAAGTAAACTGATTATATGGTCGAACAGCTGGCCCTAAATTTTAACAAATAGTGCAACATCTGTTTTGGCCCTTGTGAAAATGTTTTAAACATTTCATTTAATAATTGAACAAGCAGTTTTTATTAAACCCATTATAGAAATGTAGAATGAACACTAATCATAAAACAGCATTGCTTAGAATGTTAGAACCAATTCTTAACCGAAGTGGTTCGAAATTACGATTGCTATACTCGGAAATGGTCGAAGATTGGGGCTAAATAACCAACGTCCTATTTTCTAGTTGTGTTAAAATACTTGTGATAATGTTAAGTCTTGTTGTTGTTTTTTCTTTCATTGATTGTACATGTAAGAGCTTTACAGTAACGCGAACCTGTGGCGTAGTAGAACGACTTGCGAATGACATTGTGAAGTAAATACATTCATACAACATAAAATAAAATTTACAAGAGCAAATGATAAAACAAGAGCAAATGATAATGGCAAAACTTGTCACGTTTAAAGAAAACGGACAATTGTTGAATACGTACAGCATGCCCAAAGGCGTGAGCGATTTCATACCAAGTGTATCCATCCGCGACATGGGTTTGGCCCTTAAATATGTAACAGTCGCCGGTTGTGGCACTGCCCAGTATGGTGGCATGTAGGCCCGCTGTCACAGATTTGTGTTTGATATAATGTTTAAAGCGACAAACATATTGTTATCCAGCTTTAAGACTTCTTTGTTTTGTTTTGTTGTTGAAATACATTGCAGCGACCTTTTATGATCATTACAGCAACGTGCAGCTATTTGGTGGCGGAAGACCCCGGACACATGTCTGGGTAGGACCACCGGAGCACCGTAAGTCAGCTGGAAGACCTTCTCACATTCAGTTCTTCGCCCCGAACGGGACTCCAACCCACGCGGTGAGATGCTAAGCAGTCAGAGGAGTAACAAATCTGCAACTTTACCACTACGCCAGGGACGCCCCCTTAAGACTTTTAAAAAAGAAAATGTGTTAACGCGGTAATCATAGGTATGACCATAGTCTCGATGTTATGTTTCACTTTTTTGTAGGGAACCTCAAGCCGGATATCAGAGTAAAACCTCAGATGTATCTCAAAGTCAGCAATTGAACATCCAAGCGTAAATATCTACGACGAGGATGACGGTGACGATGATGATGATTGCAATGACGACGACGACGACGATGATGATGATGATGATAATGATGATGGTGATGATTATGATTATGAAATTAAAGAAAAATAAGTTTTGGTCACCGCCTGCTCTCACGTGCACGCTGGATGCCGTCACACAGAGGCAACTTCCAGTGGCCGGCGCTGCTAGGCAACGGTTGCAGAAGGCCAAAAACAGGAGGAAGCTCAACGTCTGGTGTAGCATGACAGTTATAGTCTTATAATAAGACAATAAGACTGACCGAAATACTACTTTAAGCCCTATCCCAGATAAGGTTAGATACATCATGCCTGAAAATAGGTCATGTTGCTTGGTAGATAAAATGAGAAATCGTCTTGGAAATCAAAGCATTCGAAACTCGTGCAATCTTGGCAAAAGAAGAGAGATTTGTGTTGGTCCTTTAAAAAATTTTTATTAAAAGTTATCAATAGGAAAATAGTTTTTATTGTTGAAAGTTATCAATAGGAAAATACAAAAGATCATACAATTGCAACACGTATACAATCTCATCAATAGGTGAATTTGCCCCATTTTCCCACTAGATTTGAAAGGCTACGGCGGCGTTAAACATTTGGTTAAAGTCTTCTACATATACGTGATTTTAGTAAGTTCAATTGACGAACTATCTTCAGGATATTGCGACAATCAACAAATACCGACGATATCGGGACGAAAAACCTACAACCTTAGTAGGAATACTAACTAGAAATATTAAAAGAATTATACGTCTTAGAGCTTGATTACGCTAGTATTGCATCAGGTATCCATAAAACACCACTAGAATACTTTTGTTCGTGGTACATGCGTCAATTTTGGTACTTTTCGGTTGGTGTTGACAAATAGTATTGGCCACGAAACATCTCAAGATGACGACCATCTTCTATGTGGACCGTCTTTCAGAACAACTTTGGTACTTGGTTTTGGTGTTGAATTTATAGGCCTGGCTACGAACAGTTTTAACCCGAGTACATTTCCAAGATTACATTATTTCAGGTTGAATAGTTTTACATTTAAAGAAAGTATTTAACTGCGGACAACATTTTGATAATAAACATATGGTTAAGAGGTCATAGGATTGCATAGAATCCGATAGAATCGCACAGATTGTTGGCTTGATTCTAGTACATAATGAGATAGTCATGAATATCTACCAAACTGAGACAACTGTTAGTTTTTAGTAGCATCTGCATTGGCATCAATACAGCGACAAATTCCAACAGTCAATTTGCGAGAACACACCATACCTTTTACAAATATAAACTCTAACTTGACAAGCTGCTTCTAGTTCAAGTCAATGGCCACCCCTAGGAATAGAACAAGAGAATAAGATGGACAATAAAAGCATGATATTTGCAAGAATAATAGAATTTCCTGTTTTAGGGCTTGACCAATCACAAACGCTCGCTTAAATTTTAACTAACTCGGATGGAAAATCAATTGGTTTTACTGAAAACAACTCAGTACGGAAAATAGAACGTAGGTTTCCAGGCGTCAATCGTGGTCTTTAAATACATAACATTAAACAAAGGAAAACAAATTTCTCGTTAATTCAAGTTAAACGAACTCTGTCTTACGGTCTGTAAGACCTGAGCTACACTCCTAAAGACGATCGTTGTAGTTTCTCGCGGCGCATTCAGTTTGCGCATAGGAACTCTTGAGCAGGAATGACTTAAGTAGTAAAATTAAGGTTAAACGCCGCCAGATTAGTTTGTTCTATATTCTATAGTGAATCGCGAAAAGTAGGAAACAAATTGCAACATGACCCAGTTATGATAGACGCCCACATCCATACATATGAAAAGAGCTATTTATCGTCTATCAGAAAGGTCCAGAAATAGGTCAACTTTTGCAACTTGTAAGGTAAACAAGAAAAGGTCCTATCAAAAGTTCCACAGATATTTAAATTACCAGTAGACAAAGGCAAACAAGGTAAATGTAAATGTGACAAAAACACAGAGACGAAACATAACACACAATAAGAAAAGCCATCAGTTACCGCCTTGGAACGGTCAATCGGCAAAAGAGCCGACTGGGGTGCTTAAACCTGGTTTGTGGAGCGCTCCAACCTCGCACTTCCTGGAGGTTTTTCTAACAAACAAACAGTATAAATAACAATATCCCGTCAAAGTGAAACAACTAACAGTAAGCACCTGCATCGGGAGTTAAACTGATACAATGAACTTATATGCTTACATTATATCTAGTTATAAAATAACCTATCAACATATGTACAGTATGTACAGTAGATAAAAGCCGCGGCAACGTAAAAATTCCAAATGAGAGATTAGTTTGAAATAAAAACAGCCCAAGCGCTGATATATTATAAGAACAAATAAAACAGCCCAAGCGACTATATATAATAAGATCAATTTAAATATAGCATACAATGCCACGACATCATATGCCAAAAGTAAGACGGTTCCTACAATGCACAAACCGCCAAATTGCTAGTCGGTCACCCTCAAATTTCATAGAAATATGTACATCCTATAAAAGTGGCTCAGTCCATTATTGCGGATAGGTGTTCAAGATTTATGCTTTCTTTTAATTCTGCATGGACTTGTTTTTGTCAAGTTGATTATACTATTAATTGACAATACTTCATTGTTGTATATTGTCCTGCCTTACTCAATGTTTACAGTAAATATAAAACATGTGAAATATTTAGTTTATTTTTTTCCTATGTGTGACACACAGTCTCAAATCCAGGTCAGTATAGAGGAAGAAATTGTTAGTATTACTATATTAATTTTCACTATTTATATCAAAATTGTTGACCAGTAGGTGGCGACAGTGCCCCACACTTTCGCCGTGAAGTTTGAAAAGAGGGTTTATTGATCTTTACCTGTTTGTTGCGGTACGTGTATTGTATATAACTTACACGCACTAAAACTGCGTGTTAGATATACAAAAACTATAAATGCATAAAGGATAACGTATTCCAAACGGTGTATCATCTTACTTTTACAAACTTCTTTAAACAACACCAAAAAAAACACACAAAAAAACCCAAACACACACCTATATATGAGCCCAGATATAATAATAAATATAATAATAAGCATTTATTTGAATTTACGGGAGAAATATTGAATTCCATTATTGACAAGACCATTCTGTGAGGTTTTATGTTACAAATAATTATCATGCTAAGTATGACAAAAACGGATAACAACATTAACGGCGTTACCTGCGCCAAACAATTAGCAATTTAACGGGGTTTTGTGCAATGGCCGGCATCTTTTATTACAAGAGACGCTCAAGGCCACACGATATAGTATTTTGGCAATAATCTGCTGTATTATAAATCGCGTCCTCCATTTATCAAATTTTTAGGTTGCCGAGGCTTTAATCTACTGTAGATATTGTACATATGTTGATAGTTAATTTTATTACTAGCTATTTTGTATGTATATAAGTTCATTGTATCTGTTTTAATTCCCGATGCAGGTGCTTACTGTTAGTTGTTTCACTTTGTTTTTCTTTTTGTGTGTTATGTCTCGTCTCTGTGTTTTTGTCACATTTAGATTTTCCCTGTTTGCCTGGAGGTAGATTATATTTAAATATCTGTGTATATTTTGATAGGACCTTTTCTTATTTACCTATTGCTTACATGGTGTCAAACGCAATAATGTGAAATTTGATTAAATGATTAATGAAACTTTATTGTTAAAACTTGACGGTGAAAACCGAGTTGCTCAAAAGATGGGGCTTTGGAAGAATTAATATTTGTCACGAATAGAGTTCATTCATTCATTCAGTCCTTCATTCATTAATTTATTCATTAATTGATATAGGAATGTATTTATTCTTTTCATTAAATCCTTTATTTTCTATTTTCTATTGTGTTTTTTTTTTATTTATTTCGTTCTTTCGTTATACATCATTCTTTCCTCTATAATAAATGGGGTCAGCATTGGAGTTTAAATCACATAATACTATTTGGGTTTACTTTTAGTTCATGTGTTCCATATCACTATATGGATACAATGAATATTAACATTGTAAAACAAAAATACCGGAGAGCAAAACAACCCAAATGCATATTACGCTACGCATGACAAAATTGGTATAGTGAGATAGAACTTTGTTCGTATGTCGAGCCAGAGGCCCGTGGATAAACAAGCATATAAGCAAACATAAATGTCAATGGTATAGGGATTTAACAATGTTTCACTTTATAAAAAGTACTAAAATAGTTATAGCCCTTTCCGAAAAGTGAGTTACGTCCCTTTAATAACTGTAGATCATTCGGAACGCTTCTGCTCTAAATAGTAAATTTTTGGCAAGATGGCGGACGCATGAGACAAAAATTCTAAGTTTCTCAGTGATTCAATGATTGATCAACTTTCGGTAGTCAAATTGACAGACTATTTGTGTTTTCACAACTAACAATTGACAGAGAAGAAGGCGGAATTTGTTCTGCGAGCTAAAGGTGTGGGAAAACTTTCAAAATCGGACCACTCTTTGCATCGTGAACGGGCTAATGGCGCAGATGCGACCGATGATTTGTTTTCGTTGCCAAAGTTTAGTGATGGGGACATGTACAATGACTGTGTGTATAAGGCAGAAACAAAACAAGCCAAATGAGGACAAAGTCATATTATGACGATAAACATGTCGGATGGCAGTTGTTTCGCTGCCCAGACATTTCTCATCTGATGTCTGACCGCATAGGTCCAGGATGTTATCAAAGAAAATTGTCTTTGCTGTCAGTTTGCAACTATGGCCGCATTGAACTATTAAATATAATAATTATTTGTTGTCATTGTTTACCCTTCTTGTCAGGAAAAGAGACAATTGTACAGCTCATTAGTAATTAACAGTTTAAGGTGCCTTGAAGTTTTTAAATTCATCCACCCGTTGATGTCGTCCAGTTTTATTTATTTAATATACTCATTCGTTTATTCATTAATTCATTCATTAATTAATTATGAATGTATTTATTCTTTTCATTTAATCGTTTATTTTTCCTTGTTATTATTAAGTTCCTTCGTTTCTTTGTACATCCTTTGTTTTTCGTGTAGGTGTTTTATATCACTATACGGATACAATGAATATAAACATTTTAAAACAAAAATACCGTAGAGCAAAATAACCTAAATGCCACATTATGGCTATGCATGACAACATTGGTATAGATAGAACTTTATTCGTATGTCGGACCAGAGGCCCGTGGATACACAAGCATATAAGCTATCACAAATATCAATGGTATGGTGGTTTAAAATGTTTCACTTAAAAAAATAGGTACTGAAGTAGCTATAGCCAGTAAGTGAGTTACGTCCCTTTAATGATTGTAGAGCATTTGGAACGTTTCGGCTCTGTGTAGTATTTTATTTTTGGCAAGATGGAGGACGCAAAAAAGGGTACTGAAGTGATACATTTAGGAGAGCCATATGTAGTGGTAAGTGTATAATTATAATACATAGAAACAAAAGTCAAATATATTTATAAGTCATACCTTAAAACTTAACAAGTTTTAAAACAAGCTGATATTAGCTGTCTATTGTTCAAAGGCTTAAATATATAAGCCAGTTATAAATGTATTTGATTATCAGTACTAGAATTAATTCTCGCAATATCAGGGCATTTGTATTTGTTTAGAATAATAGAATTATTAAAATTTCTCAGTTCTGTATATAACGGACATTCTAAAACAAAGTGTAATTCGTCTTATAATTTATGACTGTGTTTACATTTTCACTGACCGGTGCTGGGCTGGGTTTGTGCCATATATATCAACAAATGTTTAAGAAATTGACTTTCAATGTAGTTCAAGTCTGTTAGTTTTTTCCACGTTAATTTTAAAGTTCCCCCACCTCCCTCAAACAATATTTGAACACACCTGCTTATGGCTTGTCGAACTATGCATGACGCATTGTCTAAAACTGTTATCAATTTCCTCTCAAAATGTACTTTTTAGCTCAGCTACTCATTGTAACAAGAGTCTTGACTCATCTTGAATTGTATTAACATTGTTTACAATAAATTAAAGGTAATCGACAAACGCAATGATCAAACAGTCCGCACAAACCGTGACGCGGATATGACAATACTTGATCCCGCTCTATACAAACAATCACCGCAGAATAAGTTAATACTAACAACTGTTTTAAAGCGTATTAAATCTATCCAACCACTTGACGCACATAAGTCACAATTGCAAAACATGTTTTGTGTGAGTAAAGTCAATATTTATAATGCTGTATTATCAACACATTTCACCGTTGCGTTTATACAAAAAAAAATTTTTTATAAATACTTTTTAACTTGAGACGAATTGCCCGCGTTGGATATGCTCTCGAGTTGCATACGCAATTGATGATGGCAATCGCAAAAAGGATGAAATCAGAAAAAGGATTTAATTAAATCTAATGTTAAAATCAGCGGTAAAATGTCGCTAAGCTCCCTGTTAATTTAGGTCTTTGATAGAGATAACTTTTTATGTTTTGTGAAAACGTGTAACATTATACATGGACTTGAAATTAAAAGTTAGATCGAAAGCGAGCTAATCAATTAAGTATTTAACCATGGACCAGGCATTTCCATATTTAAGCAATGGCGACGAACTTTGATTTTTTATTTTATTACTTGTGGGGTGCTTTTCCTGGCTCTTCTCAGATCATTCTGCATGCATTGTACAGAAATATTGGAAAGCAAGTTATAAAACTTGATGTATATATAAAGATATAATTCATAGAAGCATTCTAATGTTCAGATCCCTTTAGATCCAAACGTTCGGAACAATTTGATAGATCCTGCAAAACAAAGTCGATGTTATTTGGTTCACATAAAAAAGTAAAGAATAGGTGCAAACAGTTTAAATAAGTTCTGAGTGTTTCAATGTATAGAATGTTTATTTCTCGGTATAAATGCCGATTTTATGCGGTATTAATTACTCGGTATAAGAACTATAACTATAACAAAAAAGCAGGAAAAGGATATGTTTGTAACAGTGGTCCGTTAAGTTGTTCGTTGTACTAGAGAAGGATAGTGTTATGTTGCAGAGGTTGCATTCAACACATTCTTGCCATCTGAACATTAAAAGTGCTTCCATACATCGGAAGTAACAAATGCAGGCATAATTGCGATATATCGATAGCGATGTGAACGGTGCGATATATCTGCTATAAAATAACTTGTCGTCTAATGGTTTTGTTTATGCTCGCCTTTTGCCCATAGGCATATAGCAAGCAATATATGTAGAATAAATAGGACAGAACATCGGGTCAATGTATACAAAGGTCGTAGTTCTAAGCACTACTTTTCTGATAAGACTCATTATATATGAATTAAGTATTGTAAAACAATTTAAAATATACTCTTCAAGAATACATGCTTTTCCTAACACATCTATTTATGGCCTGTCGATGTTTACGTGACTTGTTGGAGTTACACATTAAGGAAAACTCTCTCAAAAAGACATTAAAACACATCTGCTAATTTCTACAAACGTCATGACCCGGTGTAGCCTGCATTGACATTGTTTACAATATATTTACAACAACTTACAAACAATCATTGGTCAAAAATTATTATTCACTTTATATTACACTCTTTGTACGGCATTTTATCCTGCTATAAGCAAACAGTTACCACATTATTATGTATTGCTTACATCTGTTTTGAAGAAATATATTTCTATCAGATATAATTTAACTTATAAATAACTCATGTAATACAACCTTTGATAGTGTTGAGTCAGTACCTTTGTTTTATTACCAACACTTTCCGCCATCTTGTTTATATAAAATTACGTTAAATTATTACAAAATCTTTGATGATAGACAAATTGCCTATCTTGGATATGTGGTTAACTTTATGCACGAAGTGGATAATATTTGAACCTACTCATAAAGATGTATTCGGATTAATGGGCCGTTTTCCCTTCTTTCTGAATCAGTCTTGAGGGGCAGATCCAGAAAATTTTGGTAGGGTGGGGTGGTGTATAAATCAAGATCCATTCAACTTTTCCAACTCTACTCTTTTACCTATTTGGTGGAAGTGGGTTGGGATGCATCCCTTTCAGTGTTGCATTGAAAAAAGAAAAAGTATTCCACAAAATGAATTAATTTCTTAATTGTATTTGCCACTTATCCAATTGATATTTTGCTTCTTTTTAAATGACAACCACATAATTGTAAATTCAGAATCAGGGTTTTATTATTATTCGAATCGATGGTTAAATGCCGCACTACTCTCCATTGTTATGTAAAATGTCAATGAAAATACGGAAATTGTTTAAAGTGAAACATGTATCAAACATTTTGTTAGGGCTCTTATTTAATATTGAAAGAAAGTGAACAAATCAATGTTAGATTTAAAATGAACCTTGCTCTACCATATTTAACCAATGGTTATGAACTCTGTCGTAAAGGTTTGTTTTTATTTCTAATTTTTACTCATAATTGTAATGGTTTTCAGCGTGTTGTCGTTAATTTACTCCCTAATTAATGAATTTGTCCACAGGGATGAATCCATGGGGTGGGGGTGGATGAGGGAATGCACCCCCACCCCCACCACACACACAACAACCAGGTAAAATGTAGAGTAGTGCAAAAACATACGTGTAAGCTTAAGATAAGTAAATTTTGTCTGTTGACTGATTATGTTGATGCTAGAGTTCCTTTCTGTGTATATATCAAGTATTAACTGCGATAAAGTTGATTGAATTTTAATTCAAGCCACCACCCACCAAATTTTTCTGGATCCGCCCCTGTCGTCGATTCATTAATTTCATTCATTCTCGTCCGTTTTGTTCGCTTCTTTCATTTCGCTCATCTCTTACCTTAGCAAGTTAATTCCTATTATATACAAACAATTTATTTCTTTTTTTTGTTGTTGTTTGTTTGTTTGCTTGCTTGTGTGTGTCTGTGTCTGTGTGTGTGTGTGTGTGTGTGTGTGTGTGTGTGTGTGTGTGTGTGTGTGTGTGTGTGTGTGTCTGTGTCTGTGTGTGTGTGTGTGTGTCTGTGTCTGTGTCTGTGTGTCTCTGTGTGTCTGTGTGTGTGTGTTTTATAAAAGCGATTTTCTTGCATTATAAATGGGTTTACCAGAACTTGTGCATGAAAACTGAAATCCATATAAAACTGTATCGGAGCAAAGATAAAAGCAGCATGCTCCATTCTGGTCAGAGACAGGTTATGATACAGGTGTTTTGTCATGCGTCTTTCTCCTTGCATTTTGCGTTATAACACTATTTAAAGCATTTTTTTTCAACTAGACCTCTTAATTAAAAGGATTTTAACACACGCATTCATGTTTATGTTTGCACATAACGTAACGTGTTTAACTTTTCTCTCTCAAAAAGTTATTTCATCTACTCATACCCACAAGTGTCTTGACCTCGGTTTGACCTGTTTTTACATCGCTGACATCATATTAACAATTGTCAGCAAATGGTTAATACACAAACAGTTCGAACTGTTTTATTTGCTTTGCACAATACTGCATTCCTTTACAGGCAAACATTTACCGAAATATTATTTTATGCTAACAACTGTTTTGACGATACTATACCTATCCAACCACTTAAAGAACACAATTCACCATTGTAAAAATTCTTTGCATGAGAGAAATCAATATTTTTGTTATATCATCAACACCTTTCGACATTGTGTTCATACAAAAGAAAAACAAAAAACAAAATAAATTACAAATACTCTTTAACTTTAGACGAATTGTCTGTGATGGATATACACTCGACCTTTATGCGCATCAGAGGGTAAACTATTTGATCAAACTCATTTAGAGTTAGTTGGACCGAGAGCATATTTGTCTTCTATTTAAACCGAGTCATTTTATTGAGCAAAAACGGTTTAAAAGACAACCCGAATAGCCACAAATGACGAATTAGATTCAAGCACTTACGGAAGAGATAGATGGAAATGAGACCATTTTATTTCCACATTTAACAAAAGAAGCCCCGGGATTTATAATCCAGCTCTACAATGACCGTAATTTTAATCACGAATAGAGGCTCACTTGAAAAAAAAATAGAACACGTTGAATGTTTTTAAGGTGAAATATCGCCTCTAATGTGTTCTGTATTTTGAATAAATTGAACGAATTTGAATAGCCTGCTAAGGAGATTTCACCGTAAATGCGACAATTGATAAAATGGACAGGTTGTCCGCATTTTAAAGGTGGTATCGAACGGTTTGGACCAATAGTTTTTTCTTACGTGCAACCAAATAAATTAGTGAGTTTTTTAACGATCCCGATAATTGCTATTCATGTGTACCCTATATCCATGTAAAAAATAAAGCATATATGTAACACCCCAGTTGTCTTTACAAAAATGGATTTCCTATCTGAGCCACGCTGAAATGTAAGCTATTTTTGAACTAAGAAATCCACGTGACCACATGCTTTTGAGATCACTTTACATGATCATCCGGGTAATCAGCTCTAACGTCGATATCTATTTATAGCTGAAATTCCCATTGTGCTTATTTATAGATTTGGAAATAATGGACATTTAAATATTTTAATATTTGTACTGTCTAACAATTGATATAGAGTTAAAGCAACCTTTACATACACTAAAGTACACGCTTATTCAGCAGATAAGCACAAATTTCCCAGGACATAAATAAGATAGTGTTACATATGATATCTTAGATATAGACAAACTGTCGGGTACCACCTTAAGGTTCTGAAACTGTTACTAACTTCGGTAAACATCGGCACTCGGTATGATCCGGTTTTATTTGAATAGCATTCGTCGTCAAGTTTCGTATTTGCTATTTTTAGTATTTTTTCACCACGTGATAGGAATTTTCCATGACGTCATTGGGTTACCCATTTCTCCAAGCATTGATGTCTTTGTATATTGCTTGTAACTTGTCGTCAGTGAAACTAATGGACCACTCTTTTTGTGCAAAGGCTATATACAATATTCAGCGTTATTTGAAAGCTAAGGCTCAATCAATCAATCAATCAATACTTTTATTTCCTCCATACATGGAGATATTACAATACAACGTAAGGAACAGTTTTACATACAAAGAACATAATTAATGCATAATTGAGCATGGTTAGCAACAACATATTATCACAACATGCGCAAATAATAGGTATATGCATATTCTAAACATTCATGAAAATAAACAAAAAGAGACAAACAGAAAATAAAAGAAAAAAAAAAAAAAAAAAAAAAAAAAAGGAAATAGAGAAAAAGAAAAGAAGCATAAGACAATATTTGTCTAAATTTCAATATATATACTCTTGGTAATGCAAATAAATACCAGGCCAATAAATAAGACATGACGTTTAAGTTGATGCATGTTATTTAACATCAGCGTCTTCGCTCTTTGATATGTTATCTAAACTTGTACACATTGCATATGTGCACATGGTTTGCATTTACAGTATAAATAAATATATGTGCGATCAGCAATTAGCAAGAGGCAGTGAGTCTTGAACACCGACGATTGCAACATTATGAAGTCCGTTCAAGCATTTGGTTAAAACATTTAACTGAACAAAGATAAACGGTACAAAATAACTTGTATCAATCTCATAAGAAGAAACATGTGCTAGGTGTTTACAAGAAAAGGACCATTTTGGTGCATTTTTTCAATCGGTATTTGGTAGCTCATACGTACGGGAGTTGATTAAATGAGTGATATGTTAGGTAGTAGTGACAGTGTTACTGCAGGTGCTGTTTAGTGAGCTCGTGGCTTTGAAGCACTTCAGTATATAGGTGTAACTATGCGAGAGAAATATTTTATTATCGGCAACAGGGAGCAGTGGTTCTATCGGGGCGCCTAGTAATCTAAGGGCTAGTGCTATTGGATCAAGAAGTTTTAATTCATGAACAAAGTTCTGGTCAAAAGAAGTAAGGAGAGTCGAAGTCAGAGTAAATCTAAGGTATGCTGTTTGTGTGCAGTCCCCTATTATGTGGAGGACGCAGTCTTGTATGATTTGCCCACAAGCACGGCATGTTGAGTTCTCTAGGCAAGCGGGCCTTGACCATAAACTGGCTACAAACCGCATAGTGTTACGTGAGGCACTTTGATTTAACGATTGGTAAACAATTGCTGGCTTGATATGAGGATGTAGTGATCGAAATAATATGAAATCACAGTCCATTGCTAGCCTCTTATCCCAGAGTTCATTCTCCAATATTTCAACTTTATTTTTAACTATGTTTTTCCAAGTAAGTTTTGACGGTAGGTTGTTATTGTTAAGAAATTCGTCTAGCAGCAGTTCTAGATTGTACTTTTCTAAAAGTTTGCAGATGTCTGGAATAAACCCCAATCTAACTAGGGAGGTGTCAGAAGTGTACATAATGTATTTTCTAATGAAGATTTCTTTAGTAATGCAACCTGGAGGAAGACTTAATATTTTGTGAAGAAACATAAGTTTTCGTTTTTCTATTTCGGATGTGAGTCTATAGAGGCCTAACATTGATTCACATATGTCTGACCGAACGTATTTATTAAATCCTTGTATCTTTTTAACGATAAAGTGTTGAAATCTATTGATGACATCGTTGTCTGAGATGGAAAGAGTATTCCACAGCTCCGAACCGTAGAGAGCAGTTGGAAGGACGATCTTTTTATAAAGGTCAGCTGAAAGTAAGGGATTGACCCCGTATGGGTGAATTCCTTGACCCGCCATTGAGTAAAATGCACATTTGGCTTTTTGCAGCCTGGCTTCTATTCGTGAAGTAAGTTTAAGATTTGAGTTTTGTATAATCCCTAGGTGTTCAGCAGTATTCGTTGTTGGTAAGCGTGACTCTCCAAAGTTTATATTAGCCGGCGGTGCTGTTCTTCGCTCAGAAAATACAATGACATTTGATTTATCTACATTAATGTCTAAGTTCCATTTCACGCAGTAATTGTACACAATATTAACCAATGACTGCAAGCTATTTGGGCTGGTAGTGATAAGCGCTATGTCGTCGGCAAATGTAGGGTTGCTTCCTTTTATTGACAAGACTTTCGCTCCATCGTCGGAGTGCTCTAGCAGATGCAGGAGCTCATCAATATATGCCAGGTAGTAAAATGTGGAGAGGACCCCACCCTGACGTACCCCTCTCACGACGTCGATACTATCGGAGGTTACGTTGTTGACTCTAACTTTGAGCTCGAGGCAGCTGTACGTGTTAATAAGTACACGGAGTAGTTTTCCGTGTATTCCAAGACGCCCCAGTTTTAAAAACAGTGCGTTATGCCTTACAACGTCAAAAGCGGCCTTCTGGTCCAACATGGCTACGTAAGCATTGCTTTTTCTATCAATTTGGTAAAGAATGGTTTCTTGTAAGTTGAATGCTGTGGTTATGCAGCTAAGATTCTTTTGGAAGCCATGTTGTTGAGGGTTTGGGAAGCTTGGTGATTTTAATTTTACGTGTTTTTGTAAGCGATTTAGTAGTATTTTTTCAAATAATTTACTAAAACATGGTATTAGGGATATTGGTCTGTAGCTGTTTGGGTCGTCTTTTCTTTTACCCTTACCTTTGAACAATGGTATTATAATGCTTGACTGCCAAGCTGTCGGGATGAGTTCGTGGTCAAGAACTGAATTAAAGAGCGCCTGTAGAGAAAATATTATAATATCGCCAGCATAGAGTATATGTTCATTTAGGATACCGTCCTGGCCTGGACATTTTCGTTTTGACAGGGATCTAACAACGGTTTTGATTTCGTGATAAGTAAAATGCGACGTAAGTGGATCGTCCGGGCAGTGTGTATCTTGTGAGCAGTAGTCGCTTAGCTCACTGAGAAGGTCATCACTTAGGGAGTCTTGCTCGTTGAGGTTGGCGAATCTTTCAGAAAAGAACTGTTTGAATCCATTACATGTATTATTATTTTCGTATTGTTGATTGTTAACGTTAATTTTATTGCAGGTATTGGGTGTTTTGCCATTTTGCTTTTTTAAGAGACGCCAGAAAAGCTTATAGTCTACATCTGCAGCGCTATTCAGTTGATCAAATATCTTATTATTACATAGCTCTTGGTGTTGTCTTTGAGTGCGCCGAAAAATGCGTTTTGCGTCTTTATATGCGCGAAGTGAGGGGTCTGAAGGATCGCGGGGCCTACCTTTAGTAATCCAAATACGTCTAAGGGATCTGGCTTGCGCATGCGCAGACTTCACTTCATGTGACCAATATGGTTTAGTTTTAGGGTTAAAAGTTGATTGGGGCAATCTCCTAGCAGCAGCATGCAATACAGATGTTATTGTGTTATTAATAAAATCCGGTGTGAGTTTGGTAATTTCGTATGCAGTGAAGATGGTTGATACGCTGTTTGTAATATCCTCTTGATATTGTTGTTTGTGAGCGTCTGTGCATTTATTCCATGCAATGGAACGCATGTGAATGTTATTTTGTTGTAGTGGTGTCCCAATATCGAGCGTAAGCAACAGAGGTATGTGATCCGAAGTTAATATTCGGGTTTTATCGATAAAGCTAAGTCGTTTTACCTTATATGATTCTGATTTTTCGATCATTATATGGTCAATAGAGCTATTTGTGTGAACGTATGTTGGAAGGGTGCCATACAGTGATTTATGTACAGAGAGCAGGTTAAATTCATTTATGAATTCTGTAAGCAAATGTGATTTTCTTCCGACCTTTGTGCAGAATAGAGTATTAACTTCTGCATTGAAATCTCCCGCTAGTACAATAGTCCCCAATGTGCTGTACAGGCTAATCAGCGCTTTGATATCACTAAGCGTATTGCTATACAGGTTTATGTCATTACATGCTGGCATGTATATACAAAATATAAAAGTTGGCAGTTCGTGTCTATTTTTGATTTCAATGCCAATAATTCGATCATTGTCTATGTTATCGACAAGGTGAATGGATGAGCTGAGTGAACGTTTAAAATATATCGCGGTACCTGCTTTCCCACACGAATATGTATATTGGTCCACAGAATTGTCAATAGTATATAAGACATCGTATTTCTGGTTTATACACTGCAGGAACGATGCTGAACGTGGAAGTAGTTTGTGTTCCGTTATACACGCGATGTCGATGTTCTCAGTATCGAGGAATTCCGACAATGGATATGCTGATGACATAATCCCCCGCACATTCCAGCACATGAAGTTGAGCAACATAAATTTTGCTAGCTGAGAGCGTTTTAAATTCATTGTTAGTTGTCTAGCAAGTCGTTCCAGTTTTCTGGCGAATCTCTCCATGTAGATTCTCTATTGCCTTCGTAGTTGTAGTCTTGCTGGCCGTTGTTGTCGTACGCGTAGTCTTGATTCGCTCGGCGTGTTTTCCAGTTAGATTTGTTGATCTCTTTATCTTTTGACCATTCCTCTTTGCTGATCCAGCGCCTGCATGCTACGTCGGATGGCCAAAACGTATTACTTTCCACAATGTCGCAGAATTCCGGGTAAACATTAATTCGTGCTGACGATCCATATTTGCCACGAAATAATCGAACGAATGATACATTCACTTTCATGTCACCCATATAATCGTACAAGTCCTGTTCCTCGACATGGCGATCGATGTTTGAAATGTAATACGCCACTGTATGACGTCGTTTAGCAGCAACAAACCTATATCCATGAGAGGCATCATGGGTGGCGTTATGGGCTTGCCGTGCCTCCGCTAGGTGGTTCTGTTTCAGCGTGTAACCGTCGTGGGCTAGATCCTTACAGTCCACACCTTTGTGATGTTTGGTAGTTTGATGAACTCTAGGTACGCGGGAGTCTTCGCTTGGCCCCGATGGCGGCTTCTTTATTGCGTTTGCATAGGACTGGGTGTGAGCTGTGTCGTTAATTCTAGGTTCTATAGTCAAAGTCGGGATGTGTTCGACAGGTGGAGCATTCTCTGGCACTCTAGTTGCAGTAAGGATTGGTGTCGGCAGCTTGCTTGCCATATCGTCTAGGGATGAATCGAGGTTTAATATTTCGCGGTGGAGGGATCCGATGTGGAGGTTGTCAGAAGCATTTGGCTGCCTAGCAAGAATTGAATTAATTGTACCGTGCATAATCTTTACGGTCGACATTATGCTTATGACCTTTGATCGTATTTCGCCTATTCCCGCCATCAGTTCAGCTTGTTTACATGCCATATCCATAACTACAGATTGTAGTTTGATTAGAATTGCGGTAGTGTCTGGCGAAACAAACTTATTTCTATGACTTTCTTCAGTCTCTGTATTGATTATAGTCTCGTTACTTCGATCGGTTGTATATACGTCGTATATCTCTTTACTTCTCTCTCCGTTAACGAATGAGTGAAGGACGTAGCAGTCGTTAGCAAATTTTTGTTCTCTTGTGCTGTTAGAAGTATTCCTTCTTCTTACCAATCGAGTCTGTGGACAGTCCTGAAAAGCCTTTGCTCTCTCTGAGAGTCGATCTCTGTAGTCACTCAGTTTCTCGTATTCGTGGTCACACGCGTTCAATAGTTCATGGATATACGTCTCACGGGGTTGGTTATGAAGTATGTCATCTAAGTCCTTAAAGAACTGCTGTGGTCGAGGGAACTGAGAAGGTGTAGCTTCATCGTCAGAGAATGAGCTTTGCGATTCGCATATGCTATTTTTTCGTTTTTTGTTTAATTTCTGTAGCTTAGCATTAACTACTTCTTTTGGGTCTGTGCGATCAGGGATGTTAAGCGATGCCATACTTATCTCGTTCCGAAGGGGGTTGTCTCTCCTTTCACAGGTAACAATGCTTACGTCTTGACCTTTTATTTACCTGTATACACCTGAGTGCGTTAGAGCGTGACGATTTATTTTTGGCGCGATCCCGGGGGTCGGAGTATTGTTTTGGTACTCAACCCCCACCCACTTGCCTAACTAGGCCGTGCAAAAATTGTCAAAAGCACAGAAGTGGATGAAAATAATAACTATCATACTCAATTCACGGCTTCTAACCTGTAAAAGGATCACCCGATCGCGGTCCTACGAATCACTTTCCCCTCGAATAGTTAGTAAAACGATAATATCTTAGCACTGACAGAAAACACGTCCTGGTCGTTTGGGCCGCTTCAATCATGGGGTAATCAGCTCTAACGTCGATATCTATTTATAGCTGAAATTCCCATTGTGCTTATTTATAGATTTGGAAATAATGGACATTTAAATATTTTAATATTTGTACTGTCTAACAATTGATATAGAGTTAAAGCAACCTTTACATACACTAAAGTACACGCTTATTCAGCAGATAAGCACAAATTTCCCAGGACATAAATAAGATAGTGTTACATATGATATCTTAGATATAGACAAACTGTCGGGTACCACCTTAAGGTTCTGAAACTGTTACTAACTTCGGTAAACATCGGCACTCGGTATGATCCGGTTTTATTTGAATAGCATTCGTCGTCAAGTTTCGTATTTGCTATTTTTAGTATTTTTTCACCACGTGATAGGAATTTTCCATGACGTCATTGGGTTACCCATTTCTCCAAGCATTGATGTCTTTGTATATTGCTTGTAACTTGTCGTCAGTGAAACTAATGGACCACTCTTTTTGTGCAAAGGCTATATACAATATTCAGCGTTATTTGAAAGCTAAGGCTCAAAATATGCCAACATTACACACTCCGGTGGCAAACGGTGTATGCAAAATGACAACAGCAGAAAACATCGCCGGATCAGGTTTGACGCTTTGCTCACCTTCGATGGACTTTTAAATGTGTTCAGGGGTCAAAACTGTGAGAGACAACCAAGTGTCACTAATACCAAAAGAGTGCTTGACTCTGTTACATGTATTCCTAAACTGTCGGATTTTTTTACAAAAAACGTGTAAAGTGGTTAATTTCAAATATTTCCCTCAAGCCAGCCAAAATCAGTAAAGAGAAGGTTTTCATGTGATAATGCGGAGTTTTACATACATATTTCCATCTCCAATACCAGCAGTAGGTGATTTTTTGTATAAAGAAGTATAATCTGTAATTGACCATTTTGACGTTATTTTTCGCTATAAATTATCTTGCAGTTTCATTATAGTAACCTTTACAAATTCTTATAAATTTTATTAGGAACGGTAAAATGCCCTTAAAATCTCATATTATGGGCAGTTCATATTGCAGAAAATTTTAAAACTAGTTGTATGTGTCTAACTAGCTTCAAACTTGAGATATTTGCTTTTATAGATAGAGTAAATTTAAAAACACACCCAAAAACTCAGATTTTTGCTTGTGGGTACATGTATGCAAAGCTCTGTATTTTTGTAAGTATTTGGCCAAAGTGTAATCTTATTGTTCTGATTTATCATGACATGATTGTGTAATAGGAAAAAAATGGTTAAAATTTGAATAAAGAACAATAGAATTTGAAAAAATAGTACATTTTCATTTTTTGTCCCAGCACAATTTACAGTGTTTTTGAAATTCAAGGGTCACTTGATAAAAAAGCTCATAGCTTAAGTAACGAACGGTAAACTTTTTTAAGAATTCACCATACGATGTGTTTTATAGTATAGATTCAAGAAACAGTCATTATCATTATAAGGATTGTGGAAGGTCACCATTTCAGCTCCAGAACCTTAACTGACGCCCCACTAAAGACGGGATTAAGTGATGACTACATATTTTTCTATTTTTCAATAGGCTGTGTCACTTATTCAATTGTCAACTTGACGGAAATCGCAAAATTGTGAAATCAAAATAATGCTTAATGTTTAAAATTATTTGTTGAACTGTGATTATACCCTCCGTTTTTTATTCATCTATGTCTACATCATGGCATTATTTGTATTGCAAATCTTGTGCACAATTTAACTATACTTAAATTAACAACTATCACTAAAGCTAGCAAATGATTGTTAAATTAACACGGTTTAGTCTCGTGTTTCACCAAGGGAGACGACCTGCGTCAAAAAAGGTATCCATTTTCATTTTTAATTCATTACTTGAGGGGTGTCTTCTTTGGATCTTTTCATATCTTTTTGTATTCAACCCTATTTTATTCAATTGCTCATTCATTTATATTTCTTCCGTTCCTTTCATATATGTACACATTTCTTGTCGTGTACCTTGGCTCTTTAAATATAAGCTGTTTTTCTGTATCATAGTTTGTTAGACTTACATGTGAACGCCTTTGTTTAAGCTTGAGTTAAGGCATTAGAAGAGCTATTTCGGCTGTCAACACATTCTTTTTTTCTTTCTTTTTTCTTTTTCTTTCATGTTTCTTTTTCTTTTTTTTCTTCACTTGAGTTTAGTTATGAAATGTAAGGCTGCACGTTTAAAGACTTGCCATTATTTCTCTGCATTAAGCATTAATGCAATAATATATTTTTTGATAGACAGTAAAAAGTATTCTCTCTCAAACAGATATTTCAACAATTAATTCACGACCGGTCTATGCTTACATGATTTACGGTGTAGTATTATGAACTAGTCGTTCTTAAAAAAGGCCGATAAACTCGTCTGCTCCCAGCCAGGTGAGCTTTGATTGGTCTGGCATGTATTTACTTTGCTTACATTATATTTACAACGAATGACAACGTTCTATGCTCGAACTTCGACCACATGCATTTTTTTTTTGTTTTGTTTTATACAATGTTTAATCCTGCTATGTGCAAACACTCACCATTTTTTAAGCTTAGAGCTGTTTTGGGTTTTTTATTTCTGTGCTTAAACAATCAAATATATATTTTAACCAGTTAAGTCCAACCAGATACAACATTGATGGCTTGATCGGACATGTATCCACAATACATTTACATTATATTAAAAACAATCGACAAGCATTTTATTTTCGAACAGTCTGCTAAGGTCATATCATGTTTTGCTCAATATCTCTCCAATAGCTATTATTAAAACACTCACCATTTATAATGATTACATTAGATTGAAAACGATAGACAAATATTATATGCTCGAACCGTTTTATGTTTTCCACAAAACTTTATCCTGCAAAATGCAAAGAATCAACAGTAAACAATGCTAACATTTGTTTAGGGGTGGGGTGGGGATCTTGGGGGGTGGGGGTGGGGGTGGGGAGGGGGTATTTCAAATAAACAACCATTTAGTTCACGAACAACAACTTTATGTTTAAAATCCGATTTTTGTTTGATAATCAACACTTTCCACCGTCTTATTTATACACAATTATGTACAAAATGAAATTATTATATACTCCTCATACGCTGCAAGAATTGCTTGAGTTTGATAGGTGGCTAAGCCCTAAGTGGGAAGCTATTTGAACAAACCCACACATGGGCCATGGCTGAGCCCGTTTGTCTTCTATTTAAACCGCGTTTTTTATTTAGCAATATCTGTTTGAAAGACACACAATAACTTCCAGAAATGACCAATTAAATACATGCAAATTGCAAAAGAGAAAGATAAAACTAAGAAAATGGTATTTCTACTTCAAACAAAAGAAATCTGAGGATTTACAATTCACCTCTAAGACGAAATATCCCCAACAATGTCATAAAAAAGTTTAAAGTGTTGAAATTTGCAAATGGAAGCAATGCTTTCTCATTCATTTGTTGGCGATTGTATAAATGTGAGCCACATTTAAGCACGCCCTTGAACAGTCAGGTGACTACATTTTTTGGTTCTTTTTTAATTGCACCTGTCACTAAGCTAATTGATATTTGCCATTCTTGATGTCAACCGCAAATTTATGAATAAATAATGAATCAGGGTTTAATTAAATTTAATTCTTGAAATTGACGGTGAAATGCCGCTCTGTTCTCTTTTCAAATTAACAATGTCAATATAATGCGTACATTGCTTTAAGAAAATCACTTGTTAAATATTTTGTTTGTACTTTCAAATTAAAACATGTGAGCTAATTAATGCTAAATTAAACATATACCAAGCCCTACCATTAGGAACGCACAGGTAGGGACTTTGTCGTAAAGGTTTCAAGTTTTTCATAACCTGTGAGAAGTTGTCTTTGTGTGTATCTTCTAACTTTTAGTTTTATTCCTTTCAGGGGCGTATTATTCACTTGCCTATTTATTCATTAATTTAATTACTTATTTATTAATTTGATAAATCCCTTAATTCGCCAATCAGTTTATGCATTTTCTTTTTTTATTCGTTTTTTTTTCATAAGTTAGTTAAACGCTTTAATTCTATATTGACATGTTAATTTCTTTTGTATGAAGCATTAATTTCTGTGATCTTTTGTTTTGCCTGTATTTTAAATGAAATATAATAAAAAAAAGTGTTATAAATCTTAGAACGACTTATTTAAGGAACACGCGTGTTATTTACTGAAATGAAATACATATGGACACTATTTATATAAAATACCTATAATGGTGAGCAAATAGAATATGTATGTTCCATTTCGACACTAACGTGGTAGTGTACGCGCTATAGTTGTGACTTCAGGTATGTGACGAAGGCCTATGTGTCTCATTTCAGCAAGCTTCGTGAACCAATTCAAAGTACTTTCTAAACAGATATTTAAACTCATCAGCTAATGCCCTGTATGCATGATGCGTCTATGTAACAGATTTTAATTTTCTCAAAAAGATAATTTCGTCACAAGAGTTTTGATCCGACACGACCTATATTTACCTTGTTTACATAACAATAAAAATGTCAACAAAAGGTTTATACTCATACATTCTGCATTGGCAATTACATTTTTTGCACAATACGTTATCCTTTTTACAAGTATATGCAAACAATCACCGCAACATATTTTAATGCTAACATCTGATTTGAGGGTATTATTTCTATGAAACTATTAAGCTTATATCTCACCATTGCAATACATGTACATGTTTTGTATGCGCTATGTCAATATTTATGTTGTATTATCAACGCCTTTGCTCGTCTTGTTTATACAAAATACATAAATGTATACATACTCTTTAACGTAAGACTGATAGCTTACGTGCTATATGTGCTTGACTTTTATTTGACTAAGTGGGAAACTACTCAAACAAACCCATAAAGGGATGTTCAGATTGAGAGCGTGTTTATTTTTTAAACCGCATCTTTTATTGAGCAATAACGATTGTGAAGACACCTCTCGAAGACCCACAAATGACGAATTAGAGTCACGCATTTACGCAAGAGATAGATTAAATTAAGATTTTTTTTTCTATTTTTAATAAAAGAAACCCCTAGGTTCACAATACCTCTTGACGGTGAAATCACTAAAACGAATAGGTGCTCAATTGACAAAAAAAAGAGAAAAAAATAAGAAAAAAATTAAAAGGTAGAAGAAAAAAAGAAAAAGAAAAGAAGACGAAAAACATAAGAAAAAAGCAGAAGAAAGAAAAAGAAAGAAAAAGAACAGAAGAAGAAATAAAGAAAAGAAAAAGAAGAAAAAAGAAAAAGAAGAAAAAAGAATAAAAAAAGAAGAAGAAAAAAGAAAAAAGAAGAAAATAAAGAGAAAAAGAAAAAAGGAAGAAGAAGAAAAAAAAGAAAAGGAAAAAAAGAAAAAAAGGTAAAAAAAGAATGTATTTACAGCTGACATAGCTCTTCTAATGCCTTAAATATTTTAAATGAAGTGTTAAAACTTTCAAATATGGACAATCGGATGTCGAGCAGTATGATTTAAATAGCTTAATTGTAGAAATGTGAACCGGAAGTCTGAATTTTAAACACACCTTTTAAAACTAGATTTAACAGCGAATACATTTCCTGATATTTTTGTTTATTTTCTAACTGATATTTTGGGCTTACTTGATGGCAACCTCAAACTTGTGAAATTTAATTTGGTCCCAATTGTTATTAAAAAGGTCAATGTAATTAAAAAGTATTTTGTTAAACACCTGTGAAATTGTTTAATTGAACTTAAAATTAATAAATAATATGAAAGTGAGCAAATACACACCACATTATGTATGAACATGACGTTACGATGTTTAAAGAATAGTGATGTACCTCGCCATAAAGATATCTAATTTCATTTTTAATTTCATAATTTGTGAGTTTATATAGGTACACCAAAATGGTCTTTCTGCCTTTTTATTCTTGTCTACGGCTTATCATTCACTTGCGCATTAATTTAATTGATTCACACGTACCATTTAAATGCGATATTCCAAAGTTTGATAGGGATGAGATTAGCTTGCATTTTTGCCGATACTGTGCAGCGACATTTCTATTTTTATAGCTCAGGGGCACTTATGAGGTGCCTATGGACTGAACCCAGCCGGTCCATTATACTGACACCGACGAGTCAGGCGTAATGCTGTCCCCTTAGCCCCGAGCGTTAGGAGGGAAGCCATTACTATTAACTTTAAAGTCTATGGTTTGACCCGGCCGGGGTTTGAACCCACGACCTACCGATCCGCAAGCCGAGGCTCTACCACCTGAGCTACTGCGGCCGGTTCCAAAGTTTGAGCAAAGAAATTTCTCAAATAACCAAATAAGTCATTATTACATGAAAAAGTCCTGAAAAATGCTGTTCATTGATGTCCTAGATCAGTGAAGCATAAATCACCACTCGTCATTGCAAAACCACGCTTCAGAGATAGCTATTTTAAAACTAAGAAAACCACGTGACACCTTACCTTTGAGATCGCGTTATATCGTCATCCGGGTAATCCGCGCTAACGTCGGTAAATATATTCAGCAGAGATCGCTTATGTGTTTATTTATAGATTCGGAAAGAATGATCCTTTAGAGTCATTTGTTTGCAATTTGTTCTGTCTTACAATATAGTATCCAAAAAGTCTTTATTAAGATTTAAGTGTGAGTTTATGTAGACATAAAGCATAAATTCCCAGAAACCGTGAAAAAATATTGTAACATGCACTTAATATAAGCTAAGTGTCGAATGCCACCTTTAAGCCATAGTGAATGTGTTCGATTAAATGACACCTGCTTCTTTTCAAAGATTATGCCTAAGAAGAATCCTTTTCATCGTATTATATTATATAAATCACAATTTAATGTAAAATAATATATCCTTGAAAGTCGTGGTTCGTTTTCTTAGAGCTACGTCACTCTACATGTTAAATTCTACTAGGATCATTAGACGCTTTGTTTACACGTTACGTCATAGATGTTATAGTCTTTTTTTTTATTGATTTCCCGTGTTTATGTACGTTATTTATTTGCACTGTAATTTGTTATTGTCTAATATTTGTATCGTATGCTAAATTGCTCATTCACCGCTTAGAGCGGAAACGAGTTCAATAAAGTTGAGTTGAGTTGAGTTGAGTAGAGCTGAGTTGAGTTGAGTTGAGTTGTATTGAGTTGAGTTGAGTTGTATCAAACGAATAGGGGCGCCCGTGGCCGAAGGGTGTAGTTGCGAACTTGATGCTTTTCATCGGCCTCTTACCTCGTGGTTTCGAGTTCTGATCAATGCACCGACTGAAGGTCTTAGAGCTGATCTGCGGTGAACATGTGGTCCTAGTCAGGCTAAAAAAGCTTGTCGTCGTCGCTAAACAGGGCGTCATTGTGCCACTTCTCTGTAAAATAAATTTCACGTATATTTGTGTTTATTGAAAGTTTATATTTAAAAAAATGTGTTTTTCTCGAACACTAACTCACTTGAACAACGTTTGCTAACCCAAAACCTTACTAAATAATTTAAGCATTCTTTCAGTTGAGTACATTAAAAATCGAACACAAATTCGAACACTTTCTCGCTTGATAAATTAGTCACTCGAACACCGTTTTAGTCGAATATGTAGTTTATCGAACTCTGCATGATGATAATATTTTCAAATATTAATATCACCCTATCTCCAAGTAACCACATTTGATTTATTAAAGACAGATTTTCAGCTGAACATCTAAAGACATTGCTTCAGTTTGTTATGTTTTTTTGTTGTTGTTGTTTTGTTGTTGTTATATTTTGTTGCGTCTTTTTTTGGTCAAAATTGTAGCAGCAACCTTTAATGTATCAATTATCTTGCCCTTCTTTATAATATCGCACATTTTAACCCTTATTTATTCTTAAAGTGAAGTTTCTATGATATAAATAAAGCAATAAAGTGTCGCTACTACCGCACTCACAAAAACAACGACGACACCAGCCAAACACAAAGCAGTAAACGCAAATACTCCTGTTATTGTGGTATCTACGATCGTATTCTACTCATTCTAATGGTTACAACTTCAATGTTTTATTATTTCGGTTTCCCCATACCCAATTGACAGTTTACGATTTAAGCGACAGCCCCAAAACCTACGCTAATCGGAATGCTTTGTGTTCGTAGTGTTTATAACGGTCTGAGAACTTGTGAAGTTTCATTACAAACGGTGACTGTAAGAGTTATTTACGATTTAATATTGATTGAGGTTGCAAATTTGTATTACTTAACCGAGTAGTTGTAGAAATCTTTTCTTTTCCTTAATGCGTTGTCTTCTCCTTCTTTTCTTTCTTCTGTTGCTTTTCTTTCGCTCTGTCTCGTCTCAATTCTGAGTTTCTTTGTCGGTGATATATTTTATATGTATGGGATGGGGATGGGATTAGCCGGCATTTTTGCCGATACTGCGCAGCGACATTTCTATCATTATAGCACAGGGGCACTTATGAGGTGCCCAGGGACTGAACCCGGCCGGTCCATTATACTGACACCGACGAGTCAGGCGTAATGCTGTCCCTTTAGCCCCAAGCGTTAGGAGGGAAGCCACTACTACCAACTTTAAAGTCTGTGGTATAACCCGGCCGGGATTCGAACCCACGACCTCCCGATCCTTTATATGTATGTATATATTTATTATTATTCATATTAAGCCATTTTTTTATGGTAGATCTTTTTACATGTATGTCCCATATCTTCTTTTTAGGCAAATGATAATATGACACATTCATCAGAACAGATCTACTCGTTTAAAGATACCATAAATCACATCCAAATAAAGGAAACGCATTATCTCTCGACACATCAATCTGATCACCTCGGCCTTTATGCTATGCAAGAGACCTCTGACATAATAAGGCGCCATCTTGGATCTACTTTGTGTGTCTTAGTTTTAATACTGGGTATTTAATGTTGACTTTTCAATTTTCCGTAAATCATATAGATTGTATTGATAAAAAAAAATCGTTGTTATTGCAAGATATACTCAACTAAATGATATATATATAATTTGTTACTTTCTCGCGAACGGACACTGTTTCATAACTCAGGCGACGCACTTTGGTGTATTCTAGAGCTATGTACGAGGTGTATTTTACGAACCATACGGAAATACCCGAAGTTTTACGATTGTCGACACATATGTGCATTCTGATTTATTATGAAGTCAATTGACTCAGTGTCATTTTCTGCTAAATGCTAAACAGATTCCTAGCCAGGAAACGGTGCGTTTTGACGCCCTTTTCCCGCTTCAAAAATCAATACTTAACCGGCATTATGGGCGAATATTTACGCTGAACGGTGAACGTCGTAATAATTACACGCCATAAAAATATGATTAATATTATGGACTGGATATCGCCGTCTAACGGCGCTTAGGCAGTTTTATAATACCACGACTGTAAAGATCGGCAATTCGGACGTTATTGATTAATCAAAAGTGGTCGAGACAGTTCAGTGTGAAGATTTAGTGGCTGGAATAAGATCAGGAATTAGGGATGTGAATTAGATGCTAAGTGGATTACGCGATTGAAGGTAGCATTTCAATTATTTATGTATTATACGTTCAGAAACTGGTCAGCGTTTCAAATTTTTTATTTCAAATTGGATTTAAAGGACTGACTCATTTATTGTGTCGCCTCATTTGAATTAGAAACAGAATTTAATTCTCTGTTGTTCAATTATAGGATATTATAAGGTAATTATTAATAGTTCTCCAACAACACTTTGTTGTCATTATATTTACTGAGAATATATGATAAATTTTGTTAATATTAATTATAATTTCTGATTCAGAAAATTACGTCACAGTCAGTTTGTTTAAAACTCTCCACTGCTGCTTCATATCGATAGTATAACGTATACATAGATGTACATGTCTACAGATAGTATAGCGTATACATGTCTGTAGATGGTATAATGTATACATTTATACCGATAGTATAACGTCTACATGTCAACATATAGAATAACGCATACTTGTATACAGAGAGTATAACGTATACATGTCTGTAGATGGTATAATGTATACATTTATACAGAAAGTATACGTATACATATATACAGATAGTATAACAAATACATATATACCGATAGTATAAGGTATACATATATACAGATAGTGTACCGTATACATGTGTACAGATAGTATAACGTATACATGTATACAGATAGTATAACGTATACATGTATACATATAGTATAACGTATACAAATATACAGATAGTATAACGTATACATGTATACAGATAGTATAACGTATACAAATATACAGATAGTATAACGTATACATGTATACAGAGAACATAACGTATACAAATATACAGATAGTATAACGTATAAATATATACAGAGAGCATAACGTATACAAATATACAGATAGTATAACGTATAAATGTATACAGAGAGCATAACGTATACAAATATACAGATAGTATAACGTATAAATATATACAGAGAGAATAACGTATACGAATATACAGATAGTATAACGTATACAAATATACAGATAGTATAACGTATACATGTATACAGAGAGCATAACGTATACAAATATACAGATAGTATAACGTATACATGTAAATAGAGAGCATAACGTATACAAATATACAGTTAGTATAACGTATAAATATATACAGAGAGCATAACATATACGAATATACAGATAGTATAACGTATAAATATATACAGAGAGCATAACGTATACGAATATACAGATAGTATAACGTATAAATATATACAGAGAGCATAACGTATACAAATATACAGATAGTATAACGTATAAATGTATGCAGATAGTGTAACGTATTATTGTTAAAATGATATCGTATTTATGATACAAGTCTATAATTTTAGCAATTATACCCAATCAAGTCTATATAATTTTTAACGGAAAATTTAAACTATAGATAAAACTGTGGATACACGTTTACAAATAATAACCTTTAATTAATAACACATAATTATAGCAGTTCAATAAGGTAACAGTGTATTTTGAAATAAAACAGAACAACCGGTTAATGAGTAATATGTTTATATTATATAATGTTTATTTACAATGTTAATATTTTAACAAACACTATTCGTAATTATATGGTTTAAATGAAATTTGCTATATGTTTTAAATATGATATAATCTTTATTTACAATTTTAATATTTTAACAATATTATCGTATCTATAAACGAACTTTGCTATATGTTTTGTTTTTTGTGTATTTTGTCTACTATATAGTAATACTAGCTACTGAGAGTAAATTATACTAATTCCAAATAGTCCATTTAATTAAGGACTGTAATTACTATTATATACATGTTTATCAAAAGTCTCTGAAAAATCTGTTTATGGTTGCTGTCGTATGCCCCAACACCAGGGATGGATTCAAGGGGGAGTGGGGAGTTGTTTGTTTTTTTGTTTTTGTTTTTGTTTTGTATTTTTTTTTGGGGGGGGGGGGGGGGGGCATGCACTCACTCACATCAACCAGGTAAAAGTGGAGAGTTGCGAATACACATACATATAAGATATTAAAGTAAAGTACTAAGCTTCTAAAGAAAATTTTGTCTGTTGACTGCTTAGGTCGAAGTGAAGTTCCTAACTATGTATGCATATCCAGTATTTACGGCGATAAAGTTGAATGGATCTTGATTCATATACCCCCACCCCCCACCCCCCACACACACCGTCCACCCCACCCGCCACCAAATTTTTTTTGGATCCGCACCTGCCCAACACAACTGTAACAAACACTACTCCAATATAGTTCAGACGTCACTATGTCATAAATATCCAATCTAACCAAATACAGGATAGAAATATTACTTAACGACCAATAGATGTTTTTGAGGAGGAAACCATTCATTTTGCTTTATTGCCAAAAGTAGAAAACTGTGTCGCAGCTTCAATAATTTAAGTTTGAGTTATGAAAAGTTGATATTTGGTCTCTGAGTAACAAAGCTGGTATAACACATAGATGTTTCTTTTCTTTTATTTATTAATAGTATATCACAATATCACGAGTTCTTCTCTATAAAAGTATTTTCTAAATGAGATTTTATCTCTAACCAGCTATTTGTTCCGTACATTAAATTAACTTAAGCAAAACAACTTATTTCGCATTATATTACAAGAATTTATGTGGTGCCTACATAAACATTTTTGGAACAATTTTTTGCTGGACAAATATGGGAATTTTATATTTTGCCAATCTATGTATTATGTTACTGTTTATTTGAGCCATTTGTATTTAATTGTTAAGTTAAAAGTCTGTAGTGTACAGTTTACTAAAAAACATACAGCAGACGGCCGTCAGACCCGTGCATCCTATATGTGTACAAATTACATAAAGTGAACAAAATATGGAAGAGGTGAATACATCTAATGTATGCAATCATTAAAAACAACATCAACAAGACTTAATATGTATCAAAACCGATCCCGAAGAAAAGAAAACGGTTAGATGAATAAGCGAAGAAAAGGAACGGACGATTGAGCGAGTATAGGGGATAGACAAGTAAGCAAAGAGAAGGGACAGTCGATTGAGCGAGTAAAGGGGATAGACGAGTAAGCAAAGAGAAGGGACAGACGATTGAGCGAGTAAAGGGGATAGACGAGTAAGCAAAGAGAAGGGAAAGGCGAGTGAGCAAAGAGAAGGGACAGACGAGTAAGCAAAGAGAAGGGACTGACGACTGAGCGAAGAGAAGGGACAGACGAGTGAGCAAAGAGAATGGACAGACGACTGAGCGAAGAGAAGGGACAGACGAGTGGGCAAAGAGAAGGGACAGACGACTGAGCGAATAGAAGGGACAGACGAGTGAGCGAAGAGAAGGGACAGACGACTGAGCGAAGAGAAGGGACAGACGAGTGAGCGAAGAGAAGGGACAGACAAGTAAGCGAAGAGAAGGGACAGACGAGTAAGAGAAGAGAAGTGACAGACGAGTAAGCGACGAGAAGGGACATACGAGTAAGCGAAAAGAAGGGACAGACGACTGAGCGAAGAGCAGGGACATACGAGTAAGTGAAGAGAAGGGACATACGAGTAAGCGAAAAGAAGGGACAGACGAGTTAGCGAAGATTTATGACGGACGAGTGAGCGAAGAGAAGGGACAGACGAGTGAGCGAAGAAAAATGGACAGACGAGTGAGCAAAGTAAAGAGAAATAAAATTAAAAAACTACAGCATGCAGACGCCATAAACATTCTTCGTACATCAGTGACAAACATATGTGCTTTCAATAAAGTAAATGTTAAAATGGCTTTTCTTAAGCAAACATATGTTTCTCTATGAACTACCATTTCTGAAATGATTAGACAAACAAGCGTTTTTATACATATATTATTTCTGTTGCAAGTTAACTATGATTATAGTTCATAAAAGTATTTTGCCTTGACCCAAAGAGTACGAGAGTATAGTTTGCGGCGTTTATTTGTAAATAAATAATGCTTGAAAAAAATCTAAACAAGCGTATGATTAACATACAGTGTTACCGTCATAAAGATTTAAACAATCTACCAAAATGTCGCCACGTGTTTCCCCTTATAGTGTTATTAACCAATACAAGATTGCACTAAAACTAAGAAATCGGATTTGACTTTGAAACTTTTATGGGATCTTATTCTGACTATGAACTTGAAGAAAATGAAGAAAATGAAGAATCATACGATTAGGTGTGAAACTGAAATTTTCAAAATAATACCCGTTTGAACTTACTCAATGCTTAGAAATGTAGAAATTTGAATTGACAAACACATTTTTAGCGCTTTAATTTACATGAGTTTGACATTCTGGACATAACTTCCCATTTTGTAACACGTTTCTTTTCATTTAAGTGTCTAGCTGTTATTTTAAATGAGTCTGACATTCTGGACATTACGTCCCATTTTGTAACACGTTTCTTTTCATTTAAGTGTCTAGCTGTTATTTTAAATGAGTCTGACATTCTGGACATTACGTCCCATTTTGTAACACGTTTCTTTTCATTTAAGTGTCTAGCTGTTATTTTAAATGAGTCTGACATTCTGGACATTACGTCCCATTTTGTAACACGTTTCTTTTCATTTAAGTGTCTAGCTGTTATTTTAAATGAGTCTGACATTCTGGACATAACGTCCCATTTTGTAACACGTTTCTTTTCATTTAAGTGTCTAGCTGTTATTTTAAATGAGTCTGACATTCTGGACATAACTTCCCATTTTGTAACATGTTTCTTTTGATATAAGCTTCTACAGCTTTATTTCAAATGAGTCTGCTATTCTGCACTTAATCTGCCATTTTATTGCATTTTTATTCTTGCCATATTTGAAACCTGATAATAGCAGTTATTTCCAGGTGCATTAGGGTTGCCTTGGTGACCGAAATTGTTATATTTCAACAAAGTATTAGGTACATGTCAGCTAATGTTTCTTTATACATGTAATAATGTCTGATGGGTTCAAACATTAAACTGTTCCACATTATTTTATCGAAAAAAATGAGACGATAATATTCTCAATGATGGATGGATTATTAATTTTCCTAGTATAAATAAATGAACATCGATTCGCGTCAAGCCGAATAATGAGATAAGTCCCATCAATTTCCACACACAATGTACGTTTTGAATATAAGATCTCAGTCAGGAATATCAAGTCTTTTATTAATCATCGTATTTACTACCGCTTACGGACTGGTGGTTTTTATTTAATTCAAAGCATAATTATTTCGGAAAACAGTAAAGCGTTCGCGTTAATAAGCAATTTATCATCAATTAATCATTTATTTGGTGACATCAATATAAAGGGATGGCAAAAGCCTTCGTAGAAGAAACTAAGGCGGTTATCGATGTTTGCTTTCATTTACATATTTAAACTATTAACTCATTAGGAGGTTTAGGTGGGTCGCCTTTGTCTCATATTTGAAGGCAATATGTATAAAATGATGTGTTTAAATTGCTTGGTTCAGTTCAAAATTAACGTAATAAGTGCATGTAAATGAGGCGCCAAAACTGCATGCGCAAAGTCGCGATGTTTACAAATTGCATACTTTGTAGGTTAGCAGTGAATACACCTTCAGTTGTTCAAACTGCGAATTTAAGAACTAGAGAAATCTTTTTATTCTTTCTTCATTCATTCGGCGTCTTAGTAAATATATTCAGTATGATAATAGTTTGTACGTTCTGTATCCTTACAAGTATCAACTAACTTATTTTTAGCAATATACGAAAGTATGGCTATCGTATTCTTGGACACCTCTGGCAATAAGTGCATATGTACCTTGTTATAAAATAAATTTTACATAATGTTTTTCAGTTGTGTATATGTGTATCCAAACAATATCCCCTTGAGTCACTGTTCTACTTTCACGACAAAGAGCTTATAGGCATTAAGCCTACTACACCTAGTAATTATATTGAGAGTCTGTATTCTTGGTGTATATAAAATTCCACAATTAGTTTAAACATATTTATTCTCATATTTTACAATACATTACACAAACACAGGAAAAACATACAAGTAGAGAGAGGATTTGAACGAAAGCAAAGCTTATAAATTCTACAACTCCCCATTGTTACTAATATTGCTTAATAATTGGTTTTAGTTATATCTCGGCAAAAATGTGGAGACGGGGAAGCCCGTCTTAGACAGTGTCGCCGACTGGTAATTGCTCAGTCCTTCACCCCGTGGGTTCGAGTCTCGGCCGGGACGAGAACTTTATGTGGGGAGGTTTTCTAGACTTCCTTCACCAATAAGAAGCTGGACTCCTCCAATATGACCATAATTTTGTCGGTGCGATGTAATAAAAGCAAACGAACAAAAACAAACAAACAAAAAGACACAAAAAAGCAACAAGTAAATAAAATGTATTTCAAATGTATTTGTCCATGTCAATGTGCATGTGTCGTGTCAGTATAAGATTCTGTTTAGGCTAGTGGCCCTATAGTCGGGTTCTGTGTTGTACTATGAAAACATATTGAACAGAGGAAGGAACTTTAGGCTGGTGACCCTCTAGTCCGGTTCTGTGTCGTACTGTTAAAACATAGTGAACAGAGGAATGAACTGTTGGCTGTGACCCTCTAGTCCGGTTCTTTGTCGTACTGTGACAACATAGTGAACAGAGGAGTGAACTGTTGGCTGTGACCCTCTAGTCCGGTTCTTTGTCGTACTGTAAAAACATAGTGAACAGAGGAAGGAACATTAGGCTGGTGACCCGCAAGTCCGGTTCTGTGTTGTACTATGAAAACATAGCAGACAAAGGAGGGAACTGTAGGCTGTTGCCCTCTAGTTGCGTTTTGTGTCGTGGAAGAGGAAGGAAGGAACATTAGGCTGGTGACCCTCTAGTCCGGTTCTGTGTTGTACTATGAAAACATAGTGAACAGAGGAAGGAACTTTAGGCTAGTGACCCTCTAGTCCGGTTCTGTGTTGTACTATGAAAACATAGTGAACAGAGGAAGGAACTTTAGGCTGGTGACCCTCTAGTCCGGTTCTGTGTTGTACTATGAAAACATAGTGAACAGAGGAAGGAACTTTAGGCTGGTGACCCTCTAGTCCGGTTCTGTGTCGTACTATGAAAACATACTGAACAGAGAAAGGAACTTTAGGCTGGTGACCCTCTAGTCCGGTTCTGTGTCGTACTATGAAAGTATGGTAAACAGAAGAAGGAATTCTATAATTTTGGCCCTCTGGCTGTGGGCATTTAGATCTACATGTAACATTGATTTTTATTATTATAATATTTTTTAACTTTTCGAAAATAAGAAGACAAACGCAATGCAGCGAGAATGGCTTTCGACGCCGTTAACTACAGCAGATAGAATACGATATTTATAATGTTTGTCCTACTTTTTCGCCTTATAAGATGTTCGTAGTTCATGTTTCATTGTCTGGACATTTCACTAAAGAGATAGCCGGTAAATGATCTGGGACAAAAGTAGGGAAATTTACTAAAAATAACAAGAGACGTGATGAGGTTGTAGCTTGGGATATCGTCCTGGTATGTTTATGTATTACAGACCTTTAAAATCTGACCTTTTGTATACTGAGAACAACCTCAATAGATCAATGCTACACATACAAGTATCGTCTATGTTGACTTAAAACCGGATCCACACAATGTAATTTGAAAAACAAACACTGACGTATTTTACAAATGGGACAGGTTGTATTATCTGATAGGCAAATGCCGATGCATTTCACACAATAAACATCGTAAAAAGGCGACACTTAGCGCCAAACATCTATCAAAACTGCACCTTTTAATCATTGGTTAAGTGTTGCCAAAATTTAAATTCTATTTGAACGCGAAAGAATGTTTCATTGTAACAGGCGATAAAGTTTTAAATTCAAACATTTTTCTTAATGTTGATGAATTGCATAGATATTTAGAACTGTGGTACGAAAGAATATCATGTAAAAATACTTTATAAGTGTTAAAATTATCAAGTGTATAAAAGAAATTCAAGCATGTTTAAAAGAAGGTAAATCTCAAATTGCATATTATAAAAGTGACTTTCAGGCACTACTATGTTCACGTTAAATTTTCATACAAAAAACATAAATTAATAAGATATACAAAAATACATATTGGTTTAGATTTTAAAATGTCATTTTTATACATCCACTAAAAGTAAGATATTAAATATATATGTACAAACTAAATAGGAGCGCCCGTGGCGTAGTGGTAGGGTCGCTGATTTGTAACTCCTCTGACTGCTTAGCATCTCAACGCATGGGTTCGAGTCCGGTTCGGGGGGAAGCACTTAATGTGTGCACTTAATGTGTAAATGTCTTCCAGCTGACTTGCGGTGCGCCGGTGGTTCTACCCAGACATGTGCCTGGGTTCTTCCGTCAACAAAAAAGCTGAACGTTGCTATAATGATCAGAAATGGTCGCTGCAATGCATTTAAAAAACAACAACAACTAAATAATAAAGCATTTATATTCTAACTCATAGGCTTAAAGAACGACACAAACATGTATATTTAGATGGGATACAAATGAGATTTTGACATGTTCGAAATGTTTTTCAATTATATAATTGCACGCCAGATGTGATTTAAAATAATAAAAAAATAACGTTGAAAACAGACAGATTAATTGATGGGACGACCTATCCAACACACAAACAAGCTGTATAATTGTATTCACCTTTTCAAGGTATAGGGCTTATAATTCGCTCATAAACATAAATCCATTCTGTCACCATTCTGTCTCCTTTATACCACTTTAAAAAAGTTTTTCAAGTGCGCATTTTAACGTATATTTAAATGCTCAAACGAAGAAAGGTTATTAAGAACATTTAACACTTTACGCGCTAAGTTTATTGAGGTGAAGGCACTAAACAACCAGATTTTACCATTAAAAGGTGGTGCTCCTAAATATTTATTTTTTCTTGTTGTTTTTTGTTGTACATTCATGACTTGAATCACATTTTGCTGACGTTCATGTTTATTGAACGCAAGTCGCCGCACGTGCACATTCGCGAAGCGCGCGTTTACTACCGAGTCTCGATGTGCATTTTGGGTTCATTTGCTTTCTTTTTCTGTTTTTATTTTCTTTTAAATTTCTTTTGGGTTAATTCTAATTAATTTGTTAGTCAAAAAGTGATTCAAACATCAGACGAAAATGTTGTGTGGTTTTGATTCAATTCAATAATCGTAATACAAACAGTAGAAAAATGTTAACGTATATTTTATATCCGCGCAGATGACGTCATTCATTCATGTTAATGACGTCAGTTTAATGTCACATGTTTCATGTAAGGAGTATTGTATGAACGTCATCTCCTCCATTATGTCATAATAAATATTACGTAATTTAACATGGTTGTAATTAAGTCGTTTCAAATAACAACATTTAAACAAGGATAACGGTTGTTGTGAACGGCTATTGCCATTCTTTTCAAATATACAATAGATACACTTTTAACTAATTCCTGATAAATATTATCTGCAACAAGCAAACAGTTTAGGTTTAACTTAACTTTAAACAGGCATTTTTTATACATTTTTGTAAATAAGATTACTTTCAGACTAGCCGACAGTAAAATAATGTATAGTAAAACCTTACCGTTCGTTAGACATAGGAAACGTCCGGTCAATTCTAAGTTTTATCAGGAGCGCCTGTTGTGCTGTGGTAGAGTCGCCGACATGTAACTACTCAGACCGCTTAGACCCTTGCGGCGTGGGTTCGAGTCCCGTTCGGTGCGAAGGACTTAAAGGTGGTATCCGACAGTTTGGGCCAAACTATTTTCATTAAACAATTAAATAAACTGTTGTTACAAAATGCTGTTTATTGATGTCCTAAACCTACGTGAAAAGTGAATCATAACACCACAATCGTCATTAAAAATGTATTTCCTATCTGAGCCACACTGCACAATTTAGCTATTTTTAAACTGGTAAGATCGCATGACCACTTATGTTTTAGCATATCGACGTCATCTGCCCTGACGTCGATGTCTATTTTTAGCAGGAATTCCAATCATTCTTCTTAGATTTGAAAAGAATAAACATTGTTGAGGTGATTAGTGAGTTTTACTGCCTATGAAATTGAGATACTGTTCATAATCGTCTAAGCTTAGATTATAGTATGATTCTTATAGAAATATTGCACAAATAGGCCTACCGCAAACATATGTCAGATATTGTTACATATATTTGACATAGGCAAAAAAAATAATGTCGGATACCATCTTTACCGGACCTGGTAGCGCAATCGGTAGAGCGTCGGCTCCAGGTACGGGAAGCCCCGGGTTCGATCCCGGGCCGCGACATACCAAAGTCGTTAAAAATGGTAGTGGTATAGCTCCCTTGCTAACGCTCCAGCAAATATAAGGGTAGTTTTACGACTGGTTGGCCCGGTGTCAGGATAATGTGACTGGGTGTGGTATCATGCCAGATGTTCACGGCATGCTATACACAGTGAAGGCAACTATATCTGTTTCAAGTGGACACCGTCCCCAGATAACTGAAATATTGTTGGTGGGACGATAAACACAAAAAAAACAAAAAAACAATACCATCTTAAGTGCAGTTCTTCCCGGACATTTGTCTAGGCGTCATCCTTCACATAGACGGACGTCGCTATATTAAACCATAATTGATCGCTACGATGTATATAAAACAATAACAGAAACAACAACAACAAAAGCAACAATAACAACAACAAAACAATAGACATACTAAAAAAAGTCCGATATACTTTGAGTTTATCCCTTTAAATGCTGTCACCTTTTGCTGGAGTGCCTTATTTCACCTGCCGCTTAATAACACGCGACACACTAAATGAACGTGACACCGCTTCTACATTATCGCTTATCCTACTTACCAGGATTTTTTTCTATCCCAGGTAAACGATGCAGATCCAGATCTCACAGCTACCACTGGAAAGGTGTCAACTCAGGATACGCGTTTTGTTAAGCAGTTATAGGAGGGTTTTTTTGGGTGTTTTTTTTAACCTTTGCTTTCTAGTTCTATTTAAAGCGAACAAACTTAAATTGATAAAGCCTGTTTACAAATCATCAGCTTAAGGGTTATAGTACCTGATTATAGCATTAACGCGTTATTAAGTCGTATGTGAGATGATTAGAGAAATTGACATCTATGAAAATTGATTTTTGACTACGAGCTGAGAGCAATGACCGGCAAAAGGTGACACTTTCATACTATTGAATAAGTCGTTCTCTGGCAACTGGAAAACTAACAGCAGAGACTTCGGTTGTACTAATCATCGATTTAAATAATCATGAATACATTTACACCCGAACGAGACGTTCTGAAACAATACTATCAGTAAAATATTCATTGCGATATATATAATTTATGGACGATTTTTTTTTACATTTCGTTGAAAGTGCTCCCAGTCTGCCATAATACTTATTTACATACTATCACATGTAGTAAATGCGATAAAATCGACATTAAAGGAATATCATAAACTGCATTACTGGATTCACATTTGAACGCATATTGCATGTACTACTTTACGTTTTTCGCAATTTAAAAATCTGAAAGAAAAATCTGAAAGCCAAACCAATGCAGCAGGCAACAATTCTTTATGAAAAGAGTCCCAAAGTATTATCAATAAAGTTCTCATTCGACAGCTTATATAATTATATACACTATCGCAAAACTAACATACACAGAAGTTTTAAAATTATTTCAATAACGATCGCGACACTTACATACAAAATCTTAAATAGTTTTCCATGTAGTTGCGTCCAAGAGTACCTATGCCTTCCATTTGAACGCCAGTAGACACCCAACCCAGGGATTGATCCAGAATATTTTAGTGGGTTGGGGTGGGGTGGGGGGCGTGGGTATGAATCTAGATCCATTCAACTTTATCGCAGTAAATACTAGATATGTATACACAGTAACCCTAACTTCGACTTAAGCAGTCAACAGGCACAATTTACTTTAAAAGCTTAGTATTTTTAAGCTTACATGTATGTGTTTTCTCAACTTGTACTATTTAACCTGGTTGGTAGGGGGATGCACCCCTCCATTCCCAACCCTCTGGATCCATACCTTCTGGTTGGTGTGGGGATGCACCCCTCCCTTCCCACCCCTCTGGATCCATACATTGTTGGTGGGGGGATGCACCCCTCCATTCCCCCCCTTTGAATCCATACCTGGTTTGTGTGGGGATGCACCCCTCCATTCCCACCCCTCTGGATCCATATCTGGTAGGTGTGGGGATGCACCCCTCCATTCCCACCCCTCTGGATCCATACCTGGTAGGTGTTGGGATGCACCCCTCCATTCCCACCCCTCTGGATCCATACCTGGTTGGTGGGGGATGCACCCCTCCATTCACACCCCTCTGGATCCATACCTGGTAGGTGTGGGGATGCACCCCTCCATTCCCACCCCTCTGGATTCATACCTGGTTGGTGTGGGGATGCACCCCTCCATTCCACCCCTCTGGATTCATACCTGGTTGGTGTGGGGATGCACCCCTCCATTCCCACCCCTCTGGATTAATACCTGGTTGGTGTGGGGATGCACCCCTCCATTCCCACCCCTCTGGATCCATACCTGGTTGGTGGGGGATGCACCCCTCCATTCCCACCCCTCTGGATCCATACCTGGTTGGTGGGGGGATGCACCCCTCCATTCCCACCCCTCTGGATCCATACCTGGTTGGTGGGGGGATGCACCCCTCCATTCCCACCCATCTGGATCCATACCTGGTTTGTGTGGGGATGCACCCATCCATTCCCACCCCTCTGGATCCATACCTGGTTTGTGTGGGGATGCACCCCTCCATTCCCACCCATCTGGATCCATACCTGGTTGGTTGGGGGATGCACCCCTCCATTTCCACCCCTCTGGATCCATTCCTGGTTGGTGGGGGGATGCACCCCTCCATTCCCACCCCTCTGGATCCATACCTGGTTGGTGGGGGGATGCACCCCTCCATTCCCACCCCTCTGGATCCATACCTGGTTGGTGTGGGGATGCACCCCTCCATTCCCACCCCGCTTGGTCCATACCTGGTTGGTGGGGGGATGCACCCCTCCATTCCCACCCCTCTGGATCCATACCTGGTTGGTGTGGGGATGCACCCCTCCATTCCCACCCCGCTTGGTCCATACCTGGTTGGTGTGGGGATCCACCCCTCCATTCCCACCCCGCTTGGTCCATACCTGGTTAGTGGGGGATGCACCCCTACAGTCCGACCCCTCTGGATCCATACCTGGTTGGTGTGGGGATGCACCCCTACAATCCCACCCCTCTGGATCCATACATGGTTGGTGGGGGATGCATCCCTCCATTCCCACCCCTCTGGATCCATACATGGTTGGTGGGGGGATGCACCCCTCCATTTTCACCCCTCTGGATCCATACCTGGTTGGTGTGGGGATGCACCCCTCCATTCCCACCCCGCTTGGTCCATACCTGGTAGGTGGGGGATGCACCCCTCCATTCCCTCCCCTCTAGATCCATACCTGACCCAACCGATTTCTTACCCAAAGCCTGATAAGTTTGTAATAATAAGACTAAGGCCAATATCTCCGCTCCAGCTGGGAGATGTCTGATCAGGATCTACACTATTTGCTGTCTAGTGTCTAAAGATACGTTATGTTACCTACACATACACACAAATCGTTAGAAAATAAAACTTAGATGTTAATATTTGACGATTCACAAAACACAGAATGATCAGGGAAGATGCTCGGCAGTATAATTTGTATCAAGCATTTATCCGTTAACGTATAGGTAGAAATCAAAGGCCCAGCATTTTAATATACTGACTATCAATAATGTCTGCGTGATGCGACCAAGCGAGCAATGCTGATTGAAAAAAACCCAACTTCATCCACTTGAACTAATCGTTGTTTCTTTGCTCGTTCGTCATTTCAGAAAAGACCAGCGGGTAGCAAGGCTATCAACAGAATCCCAGCCGTGACGTCATTGAGGATTATCCGTAACAACGTAATTTGATTGGATGAAAAGGGATATTGAGGTCAACAAAGGTCGTGTACATTGATTATCAACTGGAAACGGAGATTTATAATTATTTTTTTTATTGCGTTAATCGAATGCGGAGGATACACTGGATTTAAGTAAGCGGTGGTTATATCGACCGTATTTGACATAAAAGGCAAATGTCAGGTGTATTTAAAGTTAGTGTGTTTATGCGGCTGAGTTTCGTATCCATCAGTTCATGATCAAAGTTAATTGAAATTAATGTTTGTTTTACCATGGTGACGAAACGTTTAGTCCCATTTGCTGGATTATGAGAAATTTTGCAATTTAAATTGTTCATACAACGAAACTCTCAGCTCTGTTGGCATTTTGGTATCTTTGAACAGACAATTACAGATATACCTATAAGTGCATAAACTAGCCAACTAACAGGGGATTCAAAGGAGGTTGGCACATTTATGGAATTCACTTAATTTAACAAAATGGACACATGGCGACAAATGGAAGATTTATAAAACGCATCAATAAAGTGTTTCTACCACAGTGCGTTTCTATGGAAACAATACACCGGAAGTCGAACACCAAGTGATGCTATTGGACAAGATGGCGTTGCTTTATGAGAAAGTCGTTTCCACGGTAACTAAACCTCCTGATCAAAGAACTGACCCAGAGATAGAACACATACTACCGTGGTTTAGGAAAAAGTCCGAATTATTTAAGTCACAGAAGGCAGGTAAGCTGGGGACATTTTTTGTATTAAATCAAGTGTTTTACTGTAGCCAAAATAATATTTTAAAGGCACGTTTGTTTGCTGTTTTTGTTGTTGTTTTGTTTTTCTTGTGGGCTTTTTTCTTGCTGTTTTAAAAATGGTAACTGAATTTTTAGACAGAGCTAATCGCAAAAAAAAAATTCACTCTGACTGTGTATTCTTTCCCCCTGTATAATAAAAGCTCGGTAGTAGTCTCGGCTAAAAATAGCTATCGACGTCAGGGCGGATTACCCGGATAACTATATAAACCAAGTGGTCACTTCGTTTTCTAAGTTAAAAAATAGCAATCTCTGCAGCGTGGCTTGGATAGGAAATACCTATTTGCAACGACGAGTAGTGATTTATGCTTGACTCTTTACACAGGTCTAGGACATCAATAAATATCATTTTGAAGGACCTTTTGAAGTAACAATTATTTATTTAGTTATTTGAGAAAAGAAATTTTGGTCTTAACTGTCGGATACCACCTTTAATACATTGCATAGACCAATTATGATCATTATAGTGACGCCCAGATATTTGATGGAGGGAGACAAACGTCTGGGTAGAATGATCGGCGAAACACAGGTCCGCTGGAAGACATTCCCACATAAAGTCCTTCACCCCGAATGGGATTCGAATCCACGCTACGAGCGATTGAGCAATCAGAGGAGCTATTAGTCGGCGACTCTTCCACTACGCCACGGGCTACCCTTACAGACTCTTTATATTGCTGGATTGTGAAAGGAAGTTATAGAACTGTCAATATTTTTGGGTCCGCGTCGAGACACAACACCCTTAATAAAATATACCAGGAATTAGTAAAACGGTTGTTGTAGTAGTTGGATATTTCGACATCGTACCGCTTCAGCATTGTACTACTTAATTTACGCCACATTTTACGGCAATGTTGAACCACATGCCACTTGGATTAAAAAGGGTTTAGTCTCACCTGCTAGCAGCGCGACCACGAGTTAAAGGATAAAGATTAGTGTCCATTTTTTATTCCTTAAACGTGACATATTTGAAGGCCTATTGTTCGAACATTTTTTCTGATGTTACATTTCATAATACTCATCGTCCGGGTTCCTTTTCCTTAATTATCCGTCCTACCCCTGTGTCAGTTAACGCTTGTTGTTGTTTTTTAATTTAAACAGATATGTGACGTCATTTGATGTTGCGCATCAGTTCTTTGTATGTCTTCGTTTGTATTTGAAGTACACGTATGTACCCTATTTGGCGCAGATCTACTTATTGTCTTAATTATCAGTTTGTAGAGACAATATGCCTGCCCATTGTAAAAGCAAAAAAATCTTTTCATCGGGCCAGCCAGCCAGTTGTAGATATACAGTCACTTGAAATGGAATCATTTACAATTGCTTTGGTTTTAAAGAAAATGTATAAGCAATGCAGGCTAGTGATGCGAATAGATAGTTTCCACATCAGTGAAGATCCCTTATTTTGGCAACCATCTGTGATGGCAACTTCAAGGGATTTTCAGATGAATTGTATAGAAGGCTAAATTTTATTTTCTTGTAATTTCTTAATTTGTGGTCCAAAAATTAAAAGCTATACACCATTGGAAAGCTTTTAAAATTCATATTATTATGGTGCAATATTTTTAAAATTGATAAATGCACAAAGAATTAATTCACAGAAATGAATAAAATTATCGGCTTATCCTTAAACAAAATTTAATTGTGTATCATTTTTTGGTTATATTTTTCATCTTTTAAACTATCAAAATATAGTTTTGATAGTAAAAATACTTCATGAACGCTGTTAAATTTGATATAAAATTCGGTAAAATAGACAGAATAATTAAAACACAGATTTCGGCCTGCATTAGCTTCTGCCTTCAAAGATGGCTGCTTTAAACTGTTTTATCAGTGCCTATGACATCACATGGAAACAATCTTTATTACGTATTTATTGAACACGCCTCGTATGATTGCCAATGTTTGACAAAAAAAAATAATGAGACTTAAGACTGGTATCCGACAGTTTGTACCAAAATATTTTTATCATATGTCCATTGATGAAAAGATCCGGCAAAATGCTACTCAGTGATGCCCTAGATAACAAATTAATGTTATTTAATACGCGCTTTCTCATACGTCGTAATATTGTTATTTGATCAACATACCTTTTGAGATGGTATCCGACAGTTTGGACTAAAATATTTTTCTCAAATAACCCAATAAGTCATTGTTACCTGAAGAGATCCTGCAAAATGATGCTCACTGATGTCCTAGATCAGTGTGAACATTGAAACATAAATCCCCATTTGTCATTGTGAACAGAGCCACGCCGCAGAGAAAGCTAGTTTCAACTAAAAAAACATGTGACAACTCACTTTGAGATTACATTATATCGTCATCCGGGTAATTCGCTCTGACGTCGATAGCTATTTAAAGCAGAGACCCCTATCGTGATTATCAATAGAGTTGGAATGATTGATATTCTAGATTGTTTTCATAGCAATTTGTACTGTTTCATGTAGTCGCTGTTCAAAACCATCTTTGCTTATAGTTAAGTATGAGTTTATATGCATAAATTTTGCCATAATTCCCCAAAGCAGCGGTAAGGTATGGTTACATTCGATATAGGCAAACTGTCGGATATCAGCTTTAATGTCATACCAGTTTGCCTTACTAGTATAGTTTCATCGAAATGTCATTCTACGTTCAGAAAGAAGATTGATTTTTTTATTGTTAAACGTCATAATTACAGAGTTAAGTCCTCTTGAACTTACATGATTGTCTCTTCTTAAAGCAGTCATCCGACAGTTTGCCTACATCTTATATATGTAACAATATCTGTAAATAAGAACGATTTGAATTCCCGCTAAAAATAGACATCGACGTCGCAGCGGGTGACGTGGATGAACTAAACATTAATGGTCACATGGTTTTCTTGGTTTAAAAAATCTAGCCATGCAGCGCAGCTCAGATAGGAATTACGTGTAATGACGATTGCGTCGTTACAGTTCCGACAAGTGTAGGACATCAATAAACAGCATTTTGCGAGAACTTTTCAGATAACAATGGTTTAATATGATGTTTAATGAAAATATTTTTGACCAAAATGTCGGATACCGCCTTTAATATAAAAATTGTAATTGCCATATTCTTTAAAAACTTAAATAAAAAATTATTTTTCGATGACTTATCACCCGTTTTAGTGACTTCTCTTCACAAATTTGGCAATCCGGTATAATTGCATACGTTGGATAATTGAAAAAAAAAATGACCATAATAAAAATCCCCAATAAAGTCGTTTTTGGCCACATTCTATTTTAAAAGTTCACTGTAAGTGTCAGAAGAGTGGTAATGGTAGAGTCTGCTCCAATCGGAACTCCTCGGGTATTTCCGTCCTCGAGACAATCATCCCTCGGATGTATCTGGTGCACTGATACTTACAGAAATCACGATTGTTTTGTTCGCCGGAAGTCGGAAGAATAAGGTTTAAATGTAGTTTGCACAAAACATAAACAATGGCGTCGTTTGGCAGCTTTTTGTTTGTTGAGATGGGTAAATTAGACTTGGATGATTTATTTTTGAAGTAGCCACAAGTTGAAGCTCGTCCGAGCTGCCATCTTTGTTTTGACGTCCGTCACAAGAGCAGTACCATTTAGGGAAATGGCCGAAGTGATCCGACTACCTACATAAATCCGAAAGATGATTCGTGAATTATTCGAGGTGCTCCGATTGAGTCTGAGCGATTAAAATACCTTAATAATACAATTTATGCAACCAGATTTCAAACTGAGCACAAAAATGTAATGGCCTTTATTTTTTCCAGTTATCTGAAAAGGAGCTATATACCAAAGTCGTAAAATTGTCGGGTCATCGACTAAACTACTTGGGTAGTTAAACATAACAGCACAATCAACCTTTATTGAGAGGAAATCATAAAATTTCTTGTATTAACTACAATGCAACTGTCAAGCACATATATACAGTAGGACAATGGACTCTAAATACTTGAAAAAGTAACATATAAATTTAAATAAAAAAAACCTATACTAAAACATAATGGCACGCGCATACATTAAACAGGAATAACCGTAATACATAAAAAGAAAACAACAAAAATAATTATATGCACATGGTTGATATTCATGGCATGGGATCGCAGTTAAGGCAACATTTAAGGTAAAACAAGTGTAATAGACGATGTGAAAATTTGAAAAATTAATACAACTAATGTGTTGTATACATTGATGTTGACGTGTATGACAAAGATTAAGAAAATTCTTCCTCCGGTTTTGAATTTATGGATGTTTTCAACAAACAATATCGCGGAACACTACCTATTGATGTCCAACACCTATGCGAAAAGCGAAGTATAACGCCACTATCGTTGTTTCAAATATGTATTTCTTATCTGAGCCACTCTACACAGTTAGCTATTTTTAAACTAAGAAAACCACGTGACAACTTATATTTGAGTCCAATCCAGGTCATCCGCTTTGACGTTGTTGTCTCTTTTAAACAGAAATCCCAATCGTTCTTATTTAAAGATTTGAAAAGAATGAACAAGTTGTGTGTTGATTAACATGTTTTGCTGCTAAAAAATAGGAATATTGTTTAAAGTCGTCTAGTCTTCGACTTAAGTATTATTTTTTTCTGCAGAGATTATGCGCAAATGTCAGATATTGTCATATATATCTGATTAAGGCAAACTGTCGTCTGCCAACTTTAAATAAACCACATCTCTAGATAACTAGACGAATGATGGTTGAACGATACATCCAACAAACAAACGGCCATACAAGTCTAACAGTCTACATATCTCCTTACATTCCGCGCCTACGAGATTAATTAATTTCAATTCCAAAAAGCCCCATTAGATTAATAACAAAATCTATTTTATTTTCAGTTCAACTAATGGAAACGGCGACTTTAATAATGATCATAGACTTTAGACGATTGATTGCGCTGCAAAATGGCCGTAGTTATTTGTATTTACTCAGTTTATTATCTATTTTTAATGTTCTGTTTACCCATTCCACCTTTAAATTAATTTGAATGACTTTATAATAGTAGATTATGTGCACGTTTAACATCGATTATGTAAATGTTACTCGGCTGCATTCTATCTACTAAATTAGTTTTAGCAATGAAAGAAATAATCTGACAAGGTAGAAATTGGAAAACATATAAAAGCAAATTATTAGCACTTAACGCGTCAAACATTTGTTTAAAGTTTTCAAAGCGTATTCCATAATTGACTTCTTTTCATCTAGGCGCCGTTTTCATCTATTTCCTTTTGATTTGTTTTGTGGGGAAAATGGAGTCGACTAGCTGCAATAAGTTTTATCAATGAAAGATACATTACACAACACACAGTAACAGAACAAACTAGCTTTAAGCCATTTAAGTAAATCGTGCAGAATGTTGATTCAATCGACGTTGGTCATATAGACCCACTTGATAGACTCTTTTACTAATTGTCAATTTCCGGGGATATGTGCGCAGAAAATAAACTCATGCATCACTGTTGATAATGTAATGAGTCTTTACCTAAATACATGCACCTTATTTTCTTTCTAATAACAAGGTGTGTTTTTCAAACCAAATATAACGTTTAACAGATTCTATATTCAGGATTTTTGTGTGAGCAATTATTGACGATTAAATATGCAATAAGTATTTAAAAAATTATGCATGTATGTTTGTCCTGCCAGAAAAGGTTGATTCGGAAGCACAAAAGACAGTTTCCACATCTGTGAAGATCCATTATCTTGGTAGCCATCTTTGGTGAATTAAAAGCTATACACCATTGGAAAGCTCTTGAAATTCATATTTTTAGAATGTTGTATTTTAAAATTGAAAAGAATTAATACACAGATATAAGTAAATTTATTTGCTCATCCTTAAACAAAATGAACAACAGTGTATCATTGTTTTTACCTTTTAAACTATCAACACATAGTTTCGATATTTAAAATACTTTATAAAAGTATCGTATCTGATATAAAATTCAGTAATATAGACTAAAATAAAAACAAAGTGATGAGTTTAATACAGCACACATTTCCAGATTTCCACCTGCATTAGCTTCTGCCTTTCAAGATGGCTGCCTTAAACCGTCTTATCAGTGTCTATGACATGGCATGGAAACTATCTACCTACTTAACCGAGGTACCCATAGCTTTGCTCAAAACATAGTCCTTTAAAAACATAGTCCAGTTCATAGTTTTAGTTCACGTCTTTGCTTGTTTATAATCCAATCTTCGTTTTTTTTTTCTTAAATTTTCTTTAATAGCGTAGACAAAACAATACGACTAAATAAGTCATGTAATTAACACGGACTTTTGCAGGGCGTAAGAAAGGGAACACACGGTTACGATAGAAATTAACACATCCTACCGGACCTGGTAGCGCAATTGGTAGAGCGTCGGCATCAAGTACGGGAGGCCCCGGGTTCGATCCCGGGCCGCGACATACCAAAGTCATAAAAATGGTAGTGGTATAGCTCAAGCAAATATAAGGGTAGTACCACGACTGGTTGGCCCGATGTCAAAATATGTGACTGGGTCTGGTATCATGCCAGGTGTTCAAACAAAGAAACAAACAAACAAACAAACAAGTATATTCTATGTACTACTATGTACAACTGTCAAGTACATCTCATTTGGTTTCAAGAGATGCTTTCTCTGGATAAACGTTACATAACTGATTCAAAAACAATTTCAGGAAGTACAAGGCACAGAAGACCGACCGTAGCACTACTTAACTGACCCCTTATTAAGCCCGACTTAAATCCTAATGAGCTAATTAACACCGGTATAAACGTGCCTAAATCATAGCAAACTTAATGTTGGAATTTGAATGAGAACATTTGCCCATAGCAACTTTTGATAAACTTCATAAAACAAGCATACCAAAGACTCAGTGAAGCTGTCAGTAGAGAAGTGGACTGCCATACAAGAGGTCTCGGGTTCGAATCTTACAAAAAACACACATTTCTACCTTTTACATCCCAGCATGTATTTAATATTAAAGATATTAATACAAGAAGATAGATTAAGGTATTTTATTCTTTACGACCGGCCGCAGTAGCTCAGATGGTAGAGCGTCAGCTAACGGATCGGGAGGTCGTGGGTTCAGACCCCGGCCGGGTCAAACCAAAGACGTTGGTAGTAGTGGCTTCCCTCCTAACGCTCTGGGCTAAGGGGACAACATTACGCCTGACTCGCCGGTGTCAGTATAATGGACCGGCCGGGTTCAGTCCCTGGGCACCTCATAAGTGCCCCTGTGCTATAATGATAAAAATGTCCCTGCACAGTATCAGCAAAAAATGCCGGCTAATCCTATCCCTCCCATCCCAATAACTACCATGAAACGTTTCAAACGTTACAACGAATTTATAACATAAGGAATAGTAGCCTGGCAAAATCAATAGGAACTGATCTTCCTTTGGCCTGACTTGGATACAAGAAGCCGAAACCCGTTTAAATCAAACCGGCAAATCACAATCCCATCCCTATATTCAATGTCTCTCGAATGATCTTTCTGTATTGTCGCTTAATGTCTCCTCTCGAATGATCTTTCTATATATCGCGTAATGTCCCTAGAATGATCTTTGTTTTATCAATGAAATTACTTTCTTAAACAAGATTCTGTATACGTTTGTATATTTCGTCTTTTTCGCATCATTTAAAGCGCCCTGAAATACTCCATTTTTAACAGTTAAAAAAATTCAAATACTCCGTACTTACAGGTACATATAGACTATTCCTTAAGTTTATATATACAGTAGTTCACGCAGTGTGACTTCATTCATGGCAATAGCGTCTATGAAACATTATTAATTAATAATAATTAAAAATTATTAGTTAAAAATATCTATAAAAACTTCTCACAGATTACCTTGTTAACTAGAATGTTGACAAACCATTAGAAATATTATACTATTTAATATGACCTAAATCATTTCCTTTCATAGATAATGTGGGCTTTCAATTGTACTTAGAGAGCAAATTCCCACACCATACTTGGCTATAAAACGTTGTACATTTAATAGAATAACATACAAATACACATTAACCCTTGATGTCCTTCAATAAACAAATTATTTCCTTAGTTGCTAACAAATGCATAAAAAAGGAAACAAGACTTGTTGCTAGCGCATTTGTTAGCATGTAGTGCAGATCTGTTTTGACAGAACTGGTCAGATCTCGACCTGCACTATTAACACAAACCTGACCTTTCGTCTTTTGCAGGCAAAGGGTTAACTTGTACTAGATTCCCTTTTAAGTCCGTCAATAATTGTTAATCTTATAATACCTTAAAGTTTACGTGATTAAATCTATGCTGATCTTTACACATGCGCCTGATTTAATTGCAAGGAGTACTTTTAAAGACTACCTGCTTCTTATGTTTACAATTCATATTATTTTTATCTTTGATTAGTATCAGCAGTTAGCATTTTATAAATTCTGACCATAAGGCAGCAAGATGTGCAGGCCCAGATCTGCCAATTTGCCTTATTTGGATATACACTATTTGACCCGGTCTAGTTAGTTGGCTTAAGCAAGTTTAGTTAAAAACACCTTTTTATGAGAAAGCATCGATGATTATAGAGTCAAGTTTTTATACCTTTTAAGGCGACTTGAAAGCTTTTAAAAAGCCACGACATCTAATACAAACCTCGGTCCAAAATGGAAGACCTTTTGGGATAAAACAATTTTAAATAGCTGCCATTATGACATAAAGTACACACCAAAGTGTCAGAGACACATTTAAATGGAATAGAAAAAATCATTGGCAAACAAGAAAAAAAGATAATTAATGTGATCTATGACCTTTTGTGCCATTGGTTTAAAAAGTAGGTCTCGATGTTTTATGTATTGCTATTTTTTATTTGTTTACTTTATACTCAATAGGCAATGCACTTCTGCTGTGTTTTTTTTATTTATAAGCCATAATATCTTGAAAAAAACAACATTTTATTTAGGACATGTAAATATGATAGCATGTGACAGTAGGAAGAAAAATAAACAAAACAAAGCAGATGCAATATTATAGACAACAACGATTTGGTTTGACCCCCAGCCATGACCCTCTTGTATGGAAGTCTGATTCTCGACCGACTGCGCCATTGAATCTTTGTAGGTTCGGGTTTTATGTATTTTTTGTTTAACATTGCGATCATTTAATGTTGCATGCTTATTTCGACATATCCTATGGTTTGATTTTAACGGGTTTCAGCTTCTTTGGATCCAAGTCAAAGGAGAACCAGTTCCTATTGAATTTGTCAGGCTACTATTCTTCATGTTATAAATTCGTTGTAACGTTTGCAACGTTTCATGGTAGTTATTGGGATGGGATTGGATTAGCCGGCATTTTTGCCTATACTGTGCAGCGACATTTCTATCATTATAGCTCAGGGACACTTATGAGGTGCCCAGGGACTGAACCCGCCCGGTCCATTATACTGACACCGACAAGTCAGGCGTAATGCTGTCCCCTTAGCCCCGAGCGTTAGGAGGAAAGCCAATACTGCCATCTTTAAAGTCTTTGGTTTGACCCGGCCGGGGTTTAAACCCACGGCCTCCCGATCCGCAAGCCGACGCTCTACCACATGAGCCATTGCGACCGGTGGTAGTAATTGCGCTTTAAGTGTCTTTAAAGTTGGTGTCCAACAGTTTGCCTACATCAAATACATGTAACATCTTCGAGCCCTGCTTTGGGGGACTTGGGTATAAATTTTGTATAACCCATACCTAAATCTTAATAAATACGATTTTGAACACTAACTGAATTGATAAGACAGAACTAATCGCGAAAAAAACACTCCGAATGTCTATTCTATCCAAATGTATAAAAAGCTCTATAGTAGTATCTGCTAAAAATAGATATCAACGTCAGAGCGAATTACCCGGATGACTATAACGTAATCTCAAAAGTCAGTGGTCACGTGGTTTTCTAAGTTTAAAAATAGCTTCCTCTACAGCGTAGCTTGTTTAGGAAATACCTGGTTGCAACGATGAGTGGTGATTTATGATTGACTGTTCACACAGATCTAGGACATCAATGAAAAGCATTTTGCTGGACCTTTTTTGGGTAAAAATTATTTATTTGGTTATTTGAGAAAAGAAACTTTGGTCCAAACTATCAATTACCACATTTAAGTGTTAAGTGCATCATTATTATGTACGCGAAATGTCTGAGAAAAAATGTGCTGTGCTATATATGACTTTTGATTATTTCAATTTTATGTACAAAATAGGCAAAATATGATTTTTATATGTCTTTCTTAAAGGGGACATTCGACTTAACCTTAAAACATAAGTATGAACCAATAAAAATAACAAAAGAAAAACATTGTTGATACTAAAAAAGTCTTTACAATCTATCATTTCATGAAAATGGTACCCCGGATTATTCAAAATATCATAATTGCTACAGATGGAATACGTAATGAAACTGTTTAATATGTATGCAATATAAATGTGAAGCATCAAGCATTATAAAATGTTTAATTATAATAAAGAATTATTGATACTGCTTGATGGTTTTTCGATTGGCAAATATTGGTCTTGTTGACGACATTGAGCCATATTATCTTTCTTTTTTTATTTCTAAAATCTATTAAACATTTTTTCCAAATTGAATAAAGAAACGGGGAATACCATTAACGAATCATTTAGTTATCTCTATATAGTTATCAATGTTGCTAACTAGAACATACAAAAGGATGTTAACAATGTTCATAACCCGGCAGGCGTATTGACATCACCTTCAACTTTTTATTTGACCAAGGCATACACTATGCATGTAGTACAATTAACATAGAACTACAACAAGTTAAATAGATTCTATAGGAAGCTCAAATGTGTCCATAATGATAAAGAACAGAAACGTTTGTGGGATAATGACATACGGTACAAACAAATGTCAGGGGGTAATATCGTTACTATTTAAAGGTGGTATCCGGCAGGTTGGACCATTTTCCCTTCAAATAACCAAATTCCTGAAAAGGCCATGCAAATGTTTATTATTGACGCCCTTTATTTGTGTTAACAGGATGAACAGTGAAGCATAAATCCCCACTCGTCATTGCAATCAGGTATTTTCTACCTGAGCCACGCTGCAACGATAGCTATTTTTAAAAATTAAAAAACTTGACAACTTATTTTTAAAATAATTTTATATCGTCATCAGGGTAATCCCATCAGATGCCGATTTCTATTTTGAGCAGAGTTCCTGCTTTATTACAGAGTTGGAAGGAATGAACATTTAGGTGTTCGTTTTTTCTATATTTGTTCTGTCTGATAATATAGGTAGTGTTTCATACCGTACATACTCAGATTTAAGTTTGAGTTTATGTAGATTATGTTCCGATTCCTACAAAGCAGTGGTAAGATAGTGTTATATGTGTTTGATGTGGGCAAACTATACTACCTTTAAAGGGAATATTGCCTGTAATGATGCAAGTATCCTTGCTAGAGTTGAAAGCATGTATGAGCACATGACGTATTAAATAACACGATCAGTACTACTACTACTGCTACTGCTACTGCAGCTGCTGCTGCTGCTACTACTGCTACTACTACTACCCCCCCCCCCCCCCCCTCCTAAAAAAACAACTTTTTTCTACTGTTTTTCGTTTTAACTTTCAATCCTTTTCTTTTGTGTCAGCGAGGTGAACACTTTCTAACTAGATTAAATCTATCTGTGCTGCTTTAGTGAATGCCATTTTACATTGTAAATTAAATATGTTATTTACGATTTTATCTCTTTCAGAGATCGTCAAAGACATCTTGAAAAACTGCCAGTTTATGAAATGCTTTCGGGACCATGTTATAATAAAACAGGGTGACAAGGGAGACTGGTAAGTACAGGCGCTTTTCTGCCATTACGCACTTTACGCACGTGCGTAACTTCCGTTCGAAAAATCGAAAAGCTGAAAGTACCAAAAACACTAAGAAAGTCGATGCCTACACCGGGTTAGGAATGATATATCTTATTTCCGTAGTTTCTATGTTATAAAATAATATTACCACATCATTCAAGTTGAAAAGGTTTTAAAATGATTAAACTTATACACGTCAGGATTTTAGTCGTTCATATTTTTCCTCGCATGTCCGCATTTTACCTGTTATTCATTAAAAAAGAACCGAATATAATCAAAAGTATTACTACAGAGGTTATTTCCCTTGTAATTGTGCGTATGTTCAAAAATGGCCCAGATACGCGCCTGGGTAAGTACAGAAGTTCATTTGATTTAAATCACTTGATTTTACTTGACAATGTTTACGGAACGCTTTCTGGGATGATTTACCGAAAGAAATTAATACATTTTATAATTTGATTTTTTTTTTTTGGGGGGGGGGGGGGGGGGGTAATGTAAATGCAAATTATGAGTAAAGATACATATTTACAACTGTAGCATATTCTTTTCTTACAAAACAAAACATGTTGATACAAATCATTCAATCAGGGAAAAACTTTCTTATCACCTTTAATGTACATTCGATATCCACTTACTTTCATTTTTTAATACTGCAAGCCACTATCACACCATCAGCGGATGAATACATAATATAATTTCTAACCAATATGTTTAAAGAAAAAAGTCACCCATATGGGGATGTTTTCTGACAGTAATGCAGTGCTCGAGTGGTTATACATCTCCTCATAAATTCGTCTGGTTCTTTCACAACCAATTACTAGCTAGACGCCACCAATATGACCATACTCAGTCAGAAAAGCTTTTAAGTCCTGGATGACGTATTCGAATCAAAATCATGTGATATAATGCCCAAAGATTAACCTAATCCCAAATCAACATAAACATGTATCACACAAGTCAGTTACGCAACTAAAATAAATAAGATTAAAATGTCTCGTATTTCTCGTATACCGGTACAATGTAAATCCGAAAAGATACAAATATAAATTAGCAGTCATAAAAACTACAATTAGCAAGACAAATATTTCTTTCATAAAGATCAGCATTGTGTTAATTTTGTTGCATATACATGTCAATATTAGTAACTAGGAGCCTATTAATTACAGCACCATTATCTTTCATACGCCCAATAATCAGGCGAGTGTCTGTGTCTGACAGCTGTCATTTTTTCCTACGGAAAATCGACAATTGACAATAGTTGTAATCACAAATCAATGACCTGGTTGGTCTATCAGTTATTTCAAGTGTTATTGAGTGTTGTTTCTTCAAACAGTAATGAAAGATAACAGTTAATGTGATTTTTTCTCTTATGAATGGCCTTTGTTGAATTCTTGTTTAGGTTGTTGTTTTTATTTGATTTTAAATTTTTGTTAAGTTAACAAAGCTATTATTATTATTATTATTATTATTGGTGTTGTTGTTGTTGTTGATGTTGTTGTTGTTGTTATTATTATTATTATTATTATTATTATTATTATTATTATTATTATTATTATTATTATTATTATTATTATTATTATCATATTCATTCTATAGCATATTGTGTTATAAAACATAGGTTTGTGTTGAAGTTATCTGTGTTTACAATATATCTATAGCGAGGCGATGCCGCCGTACACCCACTGTGTTATATTTGCTGTGAGACTTTCTCCGTTTTTGCTGCCATACATTTATTTTTGTATAATGTTGTCCCAAACATTAATCATAGCAAAAGTTAGTAAAAGAAGTTAAGACACGTATGAGGTCTTCACACAAATTTGAGCCCTGTTCGGGTCGATGGACTTTATGTGTGGAGGTCTTCTACCAGACCTGCGGTGAGCCGGTGGTTCTACCCAGGGCCTTCCTCTGATTCAATAGCAAGACTGTTCTTAAAAAAACAATTATAAAATAAATTTCTTTCGCTTACACAAACATCTTGTAAGACCGTTTGTTTAGCTGTCATACATTGTACTAGGAAATGAGTCCTTATTGGATTATCTCCCATGACTGTAGCCAAAATGCAAATATATCTTTTTATTTGTATTTCTGTTTTAATGGGATTTTTACTCTTGTTAGTTTATGCTAACCTTTTGTGCTTGAATTGTGATATTCAGATCAATAATCACCGACAAACATTGCGATTTTCTTGTTTGCGTGTCATATTTATAGACGGTTTTTGATGGATTAATAGCTCGTATTTCTTTCCCAGTTTGTTATTACATCATCTAAAAAAGGCGATAAAGCTCAAGTATTTCAAATAAAAACACCCAATTACTATTTGGCCTACCTGGAATATTATCTAGTAATAGAGGCAAGTTTCATATCAACAATTTTCATTTAGATTTAGTTATGCTATGAAGTAATTAAATTATGATTTAATTAGAATTCAGTATTTATTCACAAAGTAATTAAGGTAATTATAGATAACAACAACAACAACACTTACACTTACAGCAACAGCACCTTTAATTTGATAATAACAGACATATACGTATTATTCACATGAGCAAATTACTCGCAAGAATTTTTTGACTTGCGGTTAATTAATACTTGGCATTTAGATTAACTTTGCGTTTGTTTTTTTTGTTGTTGGTGTTTTTGATTGTTTTTTGTTGTTGTTGTTTTCGAAAAGCAAGACTACAGAAAAAAATCCTATAAACATATGATATAGCCATTTACAAAAGGAGATTTTTCCCTAAAACAATAGTCAAACTAAGCACGACTTCTCCTTTCAATTCATTTCTCAATATTGGACCTGGTAGTGCAATCGGTAGAGCGTCGGCTGCAGGAACGGGAGGCCTCGGGTTCGGTCCCATACCGCGACATACCAAAGTCGTTAAAATGGTAGTGGTATAGCTAGCTCCCTTGCTAACGCTCAAGCAAATATAAAGGTAGTTCCATGGCTGGTTGGCCCGGTGCCAGAAAAATGTGACTGGGTCTGGCATCATGCTAGGTGTTAACGACACGCTATACACAGTGAAGGCAGTAATATATCTGCTTCTAGTGGTCACCGTCTCCAGATAACAGAAATACCGTCGGTTGGACGATAAACCTAATAAACATTCTTCGATTGAAGATTTTTTTTCTCTAAACGAGATGCTTTGCTCTTTCAATCACAATTGACCTTTTCAAATTTTAGAGCATATATTCGGTGGAAACGGTTTATTCTAAAATTGATTGTTTCTTTCTTAACAATATGTTGAGTTCTTTCAATTACATTTGACCCTTTTAAATTTTTAACTTTTTGGAAACGGTTTAAGTTACATGTACCTATTTTACGAAATCGGAGGTTAACCGATGCAAGTACACTCGTAACTAGAAAATTTAACTATAATTTATGCGTAAAATGTGAATGCCATATACCTATTTGAATGTTGAGGTGTTATATTTTATGTAAATGAACTCGAAAATGAACGTCCATTTCTATTCAATCGTCACTTGCATACCAGAGGAACTGACATAACCTTTTTTTTCAATTAATATTGATTAGTTGATATTTGCACTAAAAGGAAATAAATAACATTAATACGAATCTGTATGAATTTGTATGTTTGTATTACCGGCGGAAATGTACATCGTAATCCGCAAAGATTTAATACGTGTAGTTAACATTAAAGGTAGGGTTCGGCATGGAGACAACTTAAAATATGCTTAACGATAAAAGTGTTGAATTATTGTTATTATAATGAGTATATCATAGGATATACCATAGAATAAAATATTTTTTTACTGTCTGAAAGTGAGTGCATTACTAATTCCAATGCTCTAAGATCTTTTGAATAATGCCACCGGAGATCTGTTTGTTCACACTACTTTTTACATATATTTATCTGAAAATATTAAAATAAAAGGGTCCGAAGTTCAATCAGGCATTTCTTGCTGTTAACTCGACTTTTTCCCGAGGGAAACAGGAATTCTCAACATTCGAAATGACATATATAGTGGATCTGGCATAAGTTGTCATTTAATATAGACATTTATTACACGAGTTCGGAAACAGTTATAGTAATCGTGCCTATGACATGCCTATTATTTTTCCTGGGCGAGTTTTTTTTTTTATAAAAGTTTTTATTAAATGTCAACGAGTGTCAGATTCTTTTTATCACATAATTTAGTCGCCAATATACGATTTTGATTTAACAACAATACTTGGTGAAATGGTGGTATGAGACCATCTGCATTGTCGTGACGTCGACGACGTCATCAGCTAAAAGAAAACCGTATAACACTAGTGTAAGATAACACAATATGTAATGGGTGTATTGAAAAGAAAACCGTATTACACTAGTGTAAGATAACACAATATGTAATGGGTGTATTGAAAAGATAACCGTATAACACTAGTGTAAGATAACACAATATGTAATGGGTGTATTGAAAAGAAAACCGTATAACACTAGTGTAAGATAACACAATATGTAATGGGTGTGTTGAAAAGAAAACCGTATTACACTAGTGTAAGATAACACAATATGTAATGGGTGTATTGAAAAGAAAACCGTATTACACTAGTGTAAGATAACACAATATGTAATGGGTGTATTGAAAAGAAAACCGTATAACTCTAGTGTAAGATAACACAATATGTAATGGGTGTATTGAAAAGAAAACCGTATAACTCTAGTGTAAGATAACACAATATGTAATGGGTGTATTGAAAAGAAAACCGTATAACACTAGTTTAAGATAACACAATATGTAATGGGTGTATTGACAAGAAAACCGTATTACACTAGTGTAAGATAACACAATATGTAATGGGTGTATTGAAAAGAAAACCGTATAACTCTAGTGTAAGATAACACAATATGTAATGGGTGTATTGAAAAGAAAACCGTATTACACTAGTGTAAGATAACACAATATGTAACGGGTGTATTGAAAATAAAACAAGGGGAATCATGGGATAAATCAAGCATCTTCCATTTTGGGCAAATATTTTTAGATTCTTTAAAAATACAAGCATTAATCTTTTTGTTATGAACGTCATATATTTATCATAATGCTCAAGTGCTTTTTACCAATTACTTTCTTATTTATCAAGTTAAAATAATATGTATATGATGAAGTCTAAAACCTTTTTAATGATTAAAAATATGGGGGAAATGAAAATAAAGCTATAGTAACTATTTGCTAAATAATCACTCTCTTACACTGTCGATTCATTACATTTATTACATTTACTTAAACCATAGGCTCATGCTACTTCACGACATATGACTCAATATGACGTCAAGTTAAACGTCTGTTAAGAATTTCATAATAAACGATTAATTTCAACTTTAAACTAATCTTGTGAAATATAACTCGAAAGATGAATAATTGTAATATTGTTAAATTAAGTAATGCCAGTTTAAAACACGTATAATTTTTAAACTAAAATCATGTTTAAAATAAACGATGTTTTTGTCGGTAATTGTCTGCCTTCTTTAAAAAAACAAAAACAAAAAAAAAACAGAAAATTATTTTGAAGTTATAGCTAATTTATTCAGTAATTTAAACAAAAGACTTTAATTCAAGCACAAAGTGTTCAGAAGACACGGACCACCTAAAACATCATAAACCACTTTCAGGTTTGTTTTGTCAAGATTCTGGACCTTCATACCCGAAACCTGTTGCGGGGGCATAAAAGAGAGTAGCATACGATAGGTCTGCGTAGAAAGATGTTTAAAAAGGCCTTAACACAAGGGAGATAACCCAACGTAATTTAAATTATGTAGTGTCACGTCCCCTTATTAAGAAATGGCGGGAAAGACAGATCTTATGTTATTTATGAATTCTTCTTACATATTGATCCAGATCCCTCGGTGAGCGTTTAAATATGTACCTTGTATTCTCCAGCGATACACAAAGAAATTATTTTTTACTGTTGGAAGAAGGACTAAATGTTGTGTAGGCGCTAAATATACATGTAACATAGTCAAAGTACTGACAAAGGAGATAGAAATATACATTTTTACGATTAAATTTAATTAAATCAAATATATTTAAGCTATATCTGAGTCATGTACTCTTCATTTTAGCTTCTTCATCATCCTGGGAGGCAGTGTAGCGATTCATATCCAGACGAACCTTCCCGAGGACGGTATACCGTATGATTCTCGTAGCCATGACGACGAATTTCTTCCCCGGAAACATAAGGACCTTGACCGATCTATATTTGGTATCATGGTCGGAACTATTCGTAAGTTTCCGTAATATATATTTTTTCTCGTGTTTGAAAATGATGCAACATATGTTGATAAACTGCGGTAAATCCGTAAAATAATCGGACCTGTTCGTAAGTTTTCACCGATAATTTCTTGGTTTCTTTTTTTGTGTGTTTAATTTAAGGTAAAGCAAGTGTAATAGAAAATATACAGAATTTGAAAATTTACACAACGGATGAGTTCTATACTTTAATGTAGACGTGTATGCAAAATTTGAAGAAAATTCTCCAGCCAATTTTGATTTTATGGATATTTTTGTTTTCTAAAATTGCTATTTTTTTCTTTTTAGAAATAAGAAAGCTTCAAAAATTATGTTTTTTTTTTCTCATAAGAAGAAGTTAATTGCTATTGAGTATCGTTTGAAAACAAGATATAGCTTTAGATAAACTAAGAAAACATGTTACTGGATTGGTTTGACTAAGGCCATCCCAAATATGTAATTAATTTCTTTACAAATCTATTTCGTTTAAGACTGATTTTCCCGATTTTCCTGCTTATTGCTCTTTATTGTAAAAAACTCTTTTATAGCCACACGATTTTAGAGTTTCCCAAAATGTTCTATAAAGTATTTTGGTTGATGTTGCAAAATAAATAAAAAAAATCCCCACACAATTTTTATTTTTTTAGACATTAAATATACCAGGTAAGGACTTTGTAGTCAAATATAGCACAAATCAAAATCCATTTACAAAAAAATAAAATTAAAATTATACATGTTCCTTTTTAATCTGGTAGAGTTATGGAGAAACTATTAAAAAGTGGAAAAGAAAAAAAAAAAGACCATTCGTGCCTATACCGGGATTCGAACCCTCAACCCCAAATTTTGAAGCCTTTTAACCCTAATTTTGATACCCTTCAATTGAAGGTGCAGCATTACATTTGCTCGACATTAAAGCTGCTTTTATATGCACGTAGGTATTGCGATAAAGAAATTGATTAATATAAGTTTTTCTTTGCCCGGGTTGTACGGGTGTAGTTTGAAATTAGGAATCTTCATTGAAAGACAGCCTATGAGCAGATAGCAAACTGTATCGCGGAATCTGCAACAGTGTATATTACATGTACATACATCATATACAAACACAAGCAATAACACATATGAAAAAGTGCGCACTAATGGATAAAAATTGTTTAAAATTTCTTTTTTGTTAGACGTTTATACATTGTATTTTTTTACTCAGCCGCCGGCCGAAGTTTCGGAGAACTTGCCCTTATCAATGCCGACTGTGTTCGGAACGCTTCTATTATTGCCGACGAACCAACGGACCTGATCGTCGTAAACAGGGATCTTTATAATCGCTCTCTCAAGGTAATACCATTTTTCTATTCTGTATTTTTCTTTGTAAGAAAACTATAAAAAACGAGAAATTATAACTAACATGCTAAGTACAGTGTTTTTATTCGTAGCTGTGGTTTAAAATCCAACAAGAGTAAAAGTAAATGTTTGTTTTACTTAGATAACTATCTGTTAAAAGAGGTGACCAACAGTTTGGAAACAACTTCTCTCTAGTCGAGAGAGAGCGAGAGAGAGAGAGATAGAGAGAGAGAGAGAGAGAGATAGCTCTCTCTCTCTCTCTCTTCTCAGTCTCTTCCCCCCTCTCTCTCTCTCTCTCATCTCTCGTCTCTCTCTCTCTTCGCTCCTCTCTCTCTCTGTATCTCTCTCTTTTCCCCTCTCTCGTCTCGTCTCTCGTCTCTCTCTCTCTCTCTCTCTGTCTGTCTCTCTGTCTCTTTATCACTCTCTCTTTCATTCGAATAAATTACTGTTACATGAAAGGATCCCGCTAATTATCGTTTATTGGCGCCCTATATCCACGTCTCTGTCTCTCTGTCTCTCTTTCTCTCTGTCTCTCTGTCTCTCTGTCTCTCTGTCTCTCTCTCTCTCTCTCTCTCTCTCTCTCTCTCTGTCACCTTCTCCCCTTTCTCTCTTTGTCTTTGTCTGCCTGTCTGTTTGTCTGTTTGTCTGTCTGTCTGTCTGCCTGTCTGTCTGTCTCTCTGTCTGTCTCTCTCTGTCTCTGTCTCTGTCTCTCTCTGTCTCTGTCTCTCTCTCTCTCTCTCTCTGTCTGTCTGTCTGTCTCTCTCTCTCTCTCTCTCCTTATTCTCTCTGCATTCGAATAAATTACTGTTACGTGAAAAGATCCCGTCAATTTTCGTTTATTGGCGCCCTATATCCACTTAAAAAGTCAGAAAGAACATCTAGCCGTAGCTTCAAAAATATATTTTCTATCTGAGCCACGCTGTTTTTTAAACTTAGAAAACCACGTGACCACATAATTTTGAAATCTCGTTACATCATCATTCGGGTAATCCGCTTTGACGACGATAATTATTTTAAAGTTAATGCTGTTTATTTAAAGACTCGGAAAGAATGAACGGTGATTACAGCAATTTATTTCAGTCAGTTAATTGACGTAGTGTTATAAACAGCCTTTACTTTTAAAGGTTGTATCCAACAGTTTGGACTAGATTTTTTTTCTTCCACAGAACCATATCAATTATTGTTGCCTGAAAGGATTACGCAGAATGATGATTATTGATGTCCTACACCTATGTGAAAAGTGAAGCATAACAAATTACTCGTCATTACTAATACGTATTTCATCTCTAAGCCACGCTGCACAGTTAGCTTTTTTTAAGCCCAGAAAACCACGTGACCCGTGACTTTATAAAATCATTCGGGTAATGCGCTCTGACTTCGATGTCTATTTTAAGCACAATTATGCTTATTTATAGTTTTAGAAAGAATGGGCAATTAGAGTGATTTAGTTAACGATTTCTACTGTCTTACAATTAAGACAATGTTCAAAATCGATTTTAGTTTGACTTAGGTATGACTTTTTTAGGAAATTATGCCACAGTTCCCCCAATTCAGGTTTACCAGATTTGAGGAAGACAAAGTATGATTCTAAGAAGCAATTATGACACAAATCCCCTAAAACAGTGGTAAGATGTTGCTATATGTACTAGATATAGGCAATTTGTCGGATACCACATGAACTGTTTTGAATATTTTCAGACATTTCAAGAAAAGGAATTCAACGAACGGAAGACCTTTGTTGAGGAATTTCCGTTGTTCAGCGGTTGGCCCGTCAAGTACAAACGTCAATTGGCCATGAGCTTACGCAAGACCGTTATAACGTTTGATGACGTCATGGTGAAGCAAGGGGCCCCTATCGACGGACTGAGATTTCTGCTAAGGTACAATCTTGTCCAAAATATTTTTCCTTATCTTTGACATGCAACATTTGTTTGGCGCCCGTGGCCGAGGGGTTAGTGTCGCCGGTTGTAACTCTTCAGCCCCTTACGAGCTGGGTTCAAGACCTGATTTAGGCAAGGTCTTCCCTTTTACAAATCTTCGTTTTGCCGGTGGTTCTATCTTGATGCTTGTTTAGGAGTCTCTGCCACAAATCAAAACACAGCAAGATATTTCCAATGTTACGATCGTTGTCTTGGTGTTAAGTATAAAAACAACACATAGCTCGAGATATGACATCAGATAGTGAGAATCTTAATAAACAACTTTCTGTTGTGACTCAACGATATAGATCTGCACTTTTAAACAGACCGTAAACACTGGTTCATAGCAGTGTGAGGATGCGGACCAGGATTTGAGGACTAGCAGTGATGATAATGATGGTAATGATGATGATGATGGTGGTGATGGTGATGACATGATGATGATGAAGAGGGGGAGGACGAGGAGGAGGAGGAGGAAGAAGATGATGATGGTGGTGGTGGTGGTGATGATGATGATGATGATATGGATGATGATGATAATGATGATGATATGATGATGATGGATAAGAGGGATGATGATAATGATGATGATGATGATAATGACATGATGATGATGAAGAGGGGGAGGAGGAGGAGGGGGAGGAAGAAGATGATGATGGTGGTGGTGATGATGATGGTGGTGGTGGTGATGATGATAATTATAATAAGATGATGATGATGATGATGATGGTGGTGGTGATAATGATGATGATGATGATGATGATGATGATGATGATGATGATGATGATGATGATGATGATGATGAAAATGTTAATGAGGTGATGATGATGATGATAACGATGGTTATAATTGTGCATGCCTGCAGGCTAGGGCTTCGAGTAAGTCGACTTCTTGTAGAAACAAAACTTACACCAAAGACATAAACTAAACACAATTAATCGGAATTCCAGTTATGACGTGCTAACATAAAAAGTGATTGTGGTTCAACAAATTTGTAAGGAACATTGCAGACCTTGAATCAAATTGCTGTTAAAAACTTGTAAAATACGGGAAATGCTACCCTCTTTTTTGTTTATAAGTAGGCGTGCGAATAAAACAGAGTCCATAACTCATAGTTTTTGTTGTCTCTTTCTTGAAGCCTCACAGTGATGAATAAAAATAAAAAATGTTATTGTATGTCAATCTAAGTTATTTCAATGTCTTGCATTACAAGCTATATCCAACTTAGTTACTTTTTTGATGTGTTTCCTCCCGTTTATGTATTTTTGTTTTAAAATCCCGTCACATAGTATTTATAATATAATTGGCGACGCGCTGGAGCGCGACGCCTATATATGGAATGCTCACTGAAATTTGCACATGGGGGAAAGTTTGTTCTGCGGGCTTCCCTAACCTGATATGATATTAAAATATGGGTCATAATTCGGTAAAGGGCGTTCTAATACATTTATTCATTTTTACTTTATTTTTGTGTGTCTGCGACTTTCAAAATAACTTTGAAAATAAACAATAAGATACTGAGAAAGAAAAAACGTACTATGCTCAAGAAAAATATTATCTGAACAATAACTATTTTTGTAATGCGAGGCTGCTGCACGTGTGCAATTTCTGCTTGTACAGTTTAGATTAATAGTTAAAAATAATTTTGCAACCTTTTTTTCTTGGAAAATTTATTATATGGTGTCGGGTTTTGCTTTTTATTTCGTGTTAAACCAATCCATGGTCTCAAAAAAAAACAACAACAACGTTATAATACTTTTTCTCAAGATTTAAAGTATACTGAGAACTTTTAAATAAAAAACATTACTTTTGAAATATGTCTGTTTACCTCTTAAACAAACCGCGTCGCCTTTGATGCTTCGCATCAACGACTTTTCATGTATAATAAGGTATTGCAAAGTCACTTCCGTTATTGCTGTTTTTCTCATTTAACTACAGCGGACAGGCAAAGCTAATTATCGACCCTCAACACCACGAGGTACAATACTCGGATAGGTTCCCACTTCCGGATATACAAGAGCTCGAGAAAATAGAGGCGCGGGAATCCATCAGGAAGTATGTTTGTTGTTGTAAAACACTTCTTGTTGTAAAACAATTGCATGTACTTACAATACATTTTAGTATTTAATTTGGTTTAGCAAATTTTTGCTTTTTAAACAACTAATTAAAATGCAAACTTGACCTTTACTGAGTTTCTACGTTACTAAGTCGCTTTCAGGCAATAATGAGTTTATTCGGCAAGCAAAAATCATACGGAAAAAATAAAAAAGACCCCTATGTTTCAGAGAAATGAACATGGCCACTCCAAAAGTAGTTGAGAAGCAGACGATATATGCTCGACCTCGATCAGCCACGCCAAACGACAGACGGAAGTCTCACAAGACAACGGAAGTGTGTGTCATGGGAGCTGTGGAGGTCATAGGTAGATATGACGTCATATGATATCATTTTCTTTTTTTAACTTTTTATGACGCAGATAGAGAAATCATCGTATAGATCATCTTCACAATGGAATAAGATGCATGTAAATATTTGCTTCTTTCTTTTCATACTATTAGTTTTAATCTGTGACATGTTTCGGCAGGTTAAACATTTTTGTAACTAGAATATTATGCGGAAGCTAAACACTTAAATAAGAAATATAAAAAAATATTGAAAAAGGTAAGGAAAAAACAAGATACTACAATGTCAAAGAAAGCTAGGAGAATACGAGAATACTAATTTTGTTCCGATTCTTGCGAAAATGTATTATTTTTAATTATATCCATTTTCTTTATTCTCAGGTGATCTAGAACAACTTTTCGGTCTACCATCGTACAGCCAGACGGCAGTTTGTACCCAGGAGGCTGAGCTTTTCATTCTCGATCAGCAGAACTACGATCGTCTGATCGGCAAGAGAAACCCACAGACGCTTGATCGAATGCGAGACGCTTTACAGGAAAAGCTTACTCTCCGTTTGTCATGGATTCAAAGCCACGAACTTCCGCTGTTTCGATACTTTCTATACAAACTAGAAGAACGAAAACGTATTGAACAAAACCGACTCAAAGACTTCAATCGTAAAAGAGAGATAACCGATTTTTGGAGAAGCGGTAAACTTCACAGCGGACCAATCATCGATCAGTTTGGACCCGGAAGTGTGTTTTATACAATACGCATGCGTGCCAAAGTGAATCAGTTCAAAGGTCAATTGCGTGCGAAATCGAATACAGGAATTGGGATTACAAGACACGCGATAGGGAGGTCTCAAAACAAAAGTCCACAAAGTAAAAGAACGGAAGGACAAGGAAGCGACCAGGCAGAAAACAAGGAGAACGACGATGGAGCAGACACCTCAGACGACGACTTCGAAATGGATTTCTGCGATAGCGAGAAAATGAGAAAGTCAAAGCTCGTATGTGACAATGCGGCGAAGGCCAATTCTAACGCTCGCCGGAACAAGTCGAGTATAGACTGCTCTGTTGACGAGTTTATGAATCATGAATATAACGAATTGTTGTTGACGAAGCTTGAGAGCAGGATTGACAAATGGCATCAGGATATTAACAAAATAGACACTGCAGAAAAACCGCCGAAATCAGCCAACCGACAACCGGTGAAATTGCACCGATACGTAGCAGAGGTAAGGCGTAAAAAAAGAAATGTGGACATGTAGAGATATAGGTTATAATGTATCACATACCCTTCAGCAATTGAAAAAGTGATTGTTGTTACTCCTTTTGCTACATCGCACCGACACAATAATGATAAGAAAACGGCGATGTCCAGGGAATTATCGGTAGAGAAAAAGCCCTGACTTTGACTGGGTAGAACCACCGGCGCACCGCATGTTAGCTTGAAATCCTCCCCCTTACGATTTCCATACACAGTAGATTATCGTAAAAATGCATTTGAAATAAATTGAACAAATTATGCATACATATATGGAACATCAACAATTTCAAGTGACAGGTAATGATGTAGCAACTCTTTAAATTACAATGTAATTTAATTCCAATATTCCCTAAAGTTAAATAAAAACCGAAATTCAACGCATGAACATGCCGCAGTTTACTTGTTTATAAAACAACATGGCGCCATCCATAGGACTTTTCCAGGAACAATTGCATACAGATGCCGTGCTCATGCACGACGACGATTAACTGCCTTCACTGTCATTTTTTTCCGATAAAATCAAATCAGATTACACAGACACTAGCTACACATAGTTCAGATTGACTTTCAAAATAAGTTAAATGAAACGGACATCGCTTGTTAACTACCCTCTTCACCACTTTCTAGGGTCGATTCCAGATGTCTTTTGACACAAAACATAAATGACTTTTTACAGTTATTATAGTTGTTATACTCGTTTTACAATTATGTTGTTGTATTAAATTTAAACCTATGCGTTTATCGATAATGAATTACAAAGCAAAACATTATCCTTACAAAATTTATGAATTGATAAGAAATATAAAAAACAACAGAATTTAATGTGAGAAGGGGCAGATTTTGATAATTAGGTCGATAGAGTCAAAATTTTAAAGTAAGCTAGTTCTATATAAAAATCATGTACTGAACATGTATATATACATTATACATATATTATTGCAACAGGAGCACCAAAAACCATTTCCGGGCAAAAAGATATTTCTGAAGCCAAAGGTCCGCGGTAAACCATCCACTCTGTGCCTGCGCCTACAAACTCTGCAGGCTAAAGGCAAAACTGATCCAACCCCACCCACAAGCGCCATTACAAGGTATGCAACTCTTACCAAATGGAAATACACATTCAATCAGAGTTATCTCCCGTAGCAAGAGAATAACACATTTTCGTTTTTCTGAATATTTTTTTATGTTTTAGTTTAGCAAAGCTAAATACTGCAAGAAAACAATATGTAAACACTATCTGTATTGTCAATATTTACTATTTATTCTTTTCATTACGAATGTTTTGCTGGGTGTGAATGTAAAAAAAACATCATTTTTAATATACAGTTTGAAAGAACGGATTTATTTGTGCTGCATGTTAGTTGATAGTTGGTACGGATATCTTTTACTTACTTTGTTTATTTACAAAGCACATAAATAGTGCATGCTCACTTTGGATTCATAAAATGGTGCAATTGGAAGGACGAACTCTTATGAGATTTACACCGTACATACTAGATACATATACTTATTAACCCCGTCCACTCTCCGGATATTAAAAACACCACACTTGCTTTAACAGAAAATCTTCAATATAGAGGCGAAATTGATCATACGAAATTCAGAATGCAGCACAAAATTGCAGCAAATTGTGCAAACCCGTATCCTCTTACGCACACATATTACGACTGTCGTTTATGTGCGACATTTAATCTACATTTAATAACTGTTTTTAAAGATTTATTTCATAAATTGACAAAACATTTAATTACGATATTCTTCTTTCCAGTGAGTTTAATTAAGGATAACGATCAACCTCCTTATTTCTAAATAAACTTCATTTAAGGGTGGTATTCGACAATTTGGACCAAAATTTTCATTTAAAGATCATAATAAACCATTGTTACCCGGACAGATCGCGCAAAATACTGTTTCTTGGTGTCCTAGACCTGTCTGAAAAGTGAACCATAACGTTACAATCGTCATTTCAAACATAAATTACCTATCTGAGCCACGCTGCACAGTTTTCTATTTCAAAACTTAGAAAACCACGTGACCTCTTATGTTTTAACTTATCCACGTCATCCGTTGTGACGCCAATGTCTATTTTTAGCAGGAATCCCAATTGTTCTTATTTATAGATTTAAAAAGAATGAGCATTTTAGTGTTGATAAACGAGTTCTACTGCCAAAATTGAGAAACTTTTGAAAATCGTCAAAGCCTAGACTAATATTTGCTTTTTTCTGCAGAAATTATGTAAAAATGCCCCCCAAAAATGTCAGATATTGTTACATATATAAGATAGAGGAAAACTGTTGGATACCACCATTAAAGGCTTAGCAGTTCAATTCGTGAGCATATTAGGCAGTATCATATTCAAAGCCATTTAATTTATTGGTAATGTTATGTTCAAGATATGAAAATATGTTCAGGAAAATAGTACTTAGCACAGTATAGTGTTTCTCTTTGCTTTTAGAGCTTACTAAAGCTTAGAAATAGGCCTTAACACCAGTTTATTTTCAGATTTCTGAGGAGAATTGTATATCATTATATAATTGATATTCCAGTGAAATAAGTATATCAAAACTTATTATTTACAATTATCACTTAATCAAAAATACATCCCCACAGTTTTTTTAATACTGTTCATAAATAAATTTACTTACAAACTCCTTAATTTTAGAGGAGATTTATGTGGTATTTGTTTGGTTCTTACAAATTGTCTTATTTGTATGTTTTAATTTTTTAAATTATTTTATGCAGTTTTTGTGCATGAATCTTCATTGATTAAATATTTAAACATTAATTATAGACATAACCTAGCATGTGATGGAAATACGTCGGTGGTCCAAAACGCCTCACCTCTACCCACCTTGGAACTTTAAAAAGAAATAATTTAGTACATAATTAATTAAGTACACATTCATGTGTATATCGGGTTGTATTTTTCCCTAGTTTTGTCCTTTTTTGCAACTGTCTTAAAGAATTAAACAATTTGCTCTTAGAAACTAAATTTTGGGCCTACTATTTACCATTTATCAGGAAAAAAAGTTGATAGATGACGTCACGCACTTGAATAGAATACAATACATTAATTTTTATGTCCTCTTTTAAAGGCGATGTCGACGTATTTCCATAACATTGCCAAGATGCATGTTCGAACACTAGAATTTAGTTTCCTTTTTTATTTGTACACTTTATCAGTCTGGAAACGCCGCGTGATATGACGTCACGCGAACGTGAGGTGACGTCACGAGGCACGGCTCGTGACGTATGGTATGAGAATGAGGCAGAAAGCGATAACTGCACAGGTGAAATATTGTAGGTGGTCTTGTAGATTGGTCTTCTCTGTCGCAAAAGAAACTGCAAGGGCATAGTTTCAAAGGCTTTTTTTGTGAATAGAACATTTTGTACTTGCTGTATGTCAAACCCAACCACCAAAATCACAACCCCCATCGGAATGTCCTAAATTGGATCAGTAGAACATGATATTATTTTGTTTAGAAGTAAACAGTGGATCTTATTATGCAAATTTTTTAATAAAGTTTAAATCCTTCTAAGAAAACCCTGTTTAAAAATCAAACCATTGTGGCATTTACTTAAATCCCTCTTTTCGTAGGTAAAAGGACTTTACTTTAGCTATTAAAACTAAATTCTTACCTCCCTTGTGGTTACATTTTTGGTATAAAAGTAACTGCAGAAAACTTAAGATTTTTTTTCAACTTTTTAAACTTGTGAAAACAAATAAAACCGAAGCATTCGTATAAAATATTTCTGATTGAGATAAGATTTTTTTAAATAAAAAAGGTTTATAAAAAATAAGCAAAATAAAAAAAATAATTTATTATATTTCTTATTGAAAGTATATAATATACCTTCCCACAAGGGAAATAATTAAAACATTGATTTCATTAATGTGACGTCGATCATTGATCGTTTCTAGTGAAAGTTGACAAGAAGAATAGTTTTATAATACATATATTTACCTTTAAGTAAAACATTTGCCCTTGTCAGTTACTCAATACTAATTGCACCGGCAGTAGAGCGCAATGTATGTTTCGTGTGTCTTACTAACAATGGTTGTGGCTATTTTACATAGCTTTGGGCTCTTTAATTATCATATTGACCCACTCTAATTACTAAAATAAAATTTAGCCATAGGTTTGCAAGTGTCACATTTCTTCTTAATGAACTTATATTTTGTTTGTTTGTTTGTCTTTTTATGTTTATTTGTTTGGTTGGTTGGTTTGTTTGTGTGTTCTGTTTTTGTTTTTGTTATTGTTTTAGATTTTGTTAAAATGACCACATTTTACGCATTTTTTCGCTTGTGGTAAATTAGTCATTTTATAACTATATATTTACATTAATTGAAGCTCTCTGACAGGATTTAATTAACGTGCAGAACTAACTATTACTTCATCGTATTTATATTAAAAACAGAAATCGTAACATCGCATACCTTTTCATTACTACTCAATCTATATAGCTTTGTTTCTTGTCTTTTTTTTCAGCAAAATTGTTAATTTTATCGAATTTGCTTAATATTTTGTTCAGACAGTATTCGTGTTCCGAAAATAGTCAGCTATATATATATCACATAGTTTTCTCTTTATAGGCAATCAACTATAATTTAAATAAATGTGGTATAAAAATGTTTATTTAACATTTATATGTCTGGGAGTGTATTCATGAGAAATCTTGTTTTTTATACCTAGGCTAAGAAATTTTCTTAAATTTTAAAAAGTAATAAAAGAATTCTGAGCATAAACGGTTTTATGCTTGAAACTTACGAAATAATCTTATAAGTAAGCATTATAGATTTGATGAATTGTTTTAGTTTAAGTAAACAAACAAACTAAGAACCAAGTTTCTTTATGAATACGACCCCTGGTCTTAACCTTAAATCTTAATTCCTTTAAAATGACGTCCTGTTGAGTCATACTGCCTTAAGATCTGTTAGACTTTTGACAGAAATAGATTAGTGAACCCGACACTGAAAGAGAGAGACTATATTTATGTCAGAATATCGTAGTTCCGTCTTACCGGAAATTGCGCGAACACAATGCGCATGTGCTATAACTGATAAACATAATTATGTAGGTTAAAGCATACGTCATCATTTACTGACAAAATTGGAAAAGCGGAATGCAGAATATAAGTTAATCGAAAAATACGTATAAAAAAGGACTAATTCATTTACCCGATATATGTCGATATACAAACAGTACATGTATTTACATGTAAATATACATACTTTTTATTTGCATGTCATTTGCTACAGATATTTTACAAATAAAAACTACCTTGATATCATATGGACTTAAATGACCTAAAATATTGTTTTATTATATGCCTCGTTTTATTATATGCCTAGCTGAACTACATTTTAGCGTCGGCAAATAATATTTTTTATGCTTACTTTATTAAAACCAAAATTATGGAGAAACTAAGAATCCGTGAGTTTTTAGTATGTATTACTATTGTAACACGTACATATTTTGAGTTTAATCGTAGCTTGTAGAAACTATGTGGGCATCTGAAAGTTCCTTTTAAACTCTAATGGTATATTTAACATATAAATAAAGTTGGGTAAAAACTTAAAATGTTTTTATTGCAGCCCCGTGATACTCTTAATTTTCTGAAGCACCATTCAGTTACATGTAACTGAGATATTTCTTTTGGCTTCCTTTTTATGAATTTTTCCATTTTAACTTGTTCAGACTGCAAAATGGACATAAAATCACATGCAATGAAAACAACTGGTGATAAAAGTAAATTAAGCATGGAAATGAGACAATTTCTTATACCGGACCTGGTAGCGCAATCGGTAGAATGTCGGCTCCAGGTACGTGAGGCCCCGGGTTCGAACCAGGACAGAGACATACAAGAGTCGTAAAAATGATAGTGGTATAGCTCCCTTGCCAACGCTTAAGCAAATAAATGTATAAGGGTAGTTCCACGACTGGTTGGTCCGGTGTCAGGATAATGTGACTGGGTGTGGTATCATGCCAGGTGTTCACGGCATACTATACACAGTGAAGGCAGCACTATACCTGTTTCAGATAACCGAAAACCGAAAACCCAACAAACGAACAATTTCTTATTCAATTATATGAAAACAAATCTGATCAAAAGGGAGATTACCTATACATTTCTTCTGTTCGAAAGTACAGAACTGCCTCCCTTCTAGACTTGGTGGTTGTCCTTAATTCTTCCTACGCTTTTTGCTGTGCTTGGCTATACTTCCCGTTTTTGTGTCTCTTTTTTCCTATCAACTGTAACTGATTAACATAAATATATGCATCATATACTATGTGCTTTACGCGTATAAATTAACCGCTGCAAACAACGCCAACACTGCCAATCAATTAATAATTACCCATAATTTCATTTAAATATTCATCTGTTACAAAGCTTTATACTGTGTATATTTGATCAGGTGTTGCTGTGGATTTCTACGTTACAACATGTGTTACTGCAAAAGATGTTGTTGTTTTTAAATGTTAATAATCGGGATATTATACATCACACTTCATATTTAAGGCTCCATTACGATTGATCGACCATTTTGTTCACAACCTTAATTCCACTCAAAATCTTTACATAATTCAAACAATAAAAATACTATAATAAATAATATTACTTAGAATTGAATTACAGGAAATTAAAATTCCTCAATATCATTACTTTATTATGAGTGTATTAAGGTCATGTTAAATCTGTTTTAATTTTTTAAATTCGTGGATACATTTTTGCTTTGCTATTTATTTTATTGTTTCTTTTTTTGTGTCATTCTTACAAATTCTCACTGGTGCTGCGTCTGCCTTCCTTTCAGAAGGCCAACGCTTGCCGGCAAAGCGTCCACATTCATCTAGATGCGACAGACCTCCAGGTTCCTTCATTAATATGCATTTGAGAGTAAGCTGTCTATTCTTCCTTTGTGCCTTGCCCACAGTCCCCCTTGCCACTCCTTCTCCCCTTTTACTTCTTGTTCTTCTTCTTCTTTGTTCTTCTTTTTCTTCTTCCTCTTCTTTTTTCTTTTTCTACTTGTTCGTCTTCTTGTTCTTCTTCCTCTTCATTGTTCTTCTTCTTCTTTGTTCTTCTTTTTCTTCTTGTTCTTCTTCATCATCTTCTTCTTTTTTCTTCTTGTTCTTCTTCTTGTTCTTATTCTTCTTCTTTGATGTTCTTTGTTGTTCTTTTTCTTCTCCATCTTCTTCTTCCTTTTTCTTGTTCTTCTTGTTCTCATTCCTCTTCTTTCTTGTCCGTCTTCTTGTTCTTCTTCTCATTTTTACCTTCGTCTTCTTTGTCTCCTTCTTCTTTTTCTGCCCCCCCCCCCTGTCCTTTTCTTGTCCTGTATAATCCTTTTCTTCCTCTTACCATTCTCTCGCATTCTTCATCCTTCTTCTCCGTACTTCTACCGCTTCATCCTTTTTTGTCCTTTCTTCCTCGTCTTATTCTACTTAATTTTACTCATTCTTCTTCAGCTCCTTTTTTCTTCCTCTTTATTTCTTTTTCTTCGTACTTATCTCCAACCATTTGTCTTGATACTATCTCCCTTCTTTTCATATTTTTCCTTTTTTGTTATATTTAATGTCCTCCTCTTTTCCTTTATCAAGGCTGCTTAACATTAATTTTATTTCTCCTTTTCTCTCTGCTCACTTTTACGTTTGTATGTCTATTTGTTCATTGCTGTCTTTTGTTATTATTTAAAGTTGCATTTAGTTGTTTTTTTAAATAAACGTAATTGGTATGCATATACAACAAGAAAATGTCTGCTGTAGAATTACAATTGGAATTATACAATCTTCTATATTACAAAGGTAATAATTCAGTAATGCTATGATTGGCATTCGGGCAGTGCCAAGTTTTATTGACAGTTTAAGAAATTAATATATATATTCTTTTGGTGCCGTAGTAATAACAATCTTGATAAAAAACTAACGATCAATGAAATTTATCATTTTAAACCCTCACCAACGCCGTCTATTTCTAAATATTTCAATTAGATATTTAATTTATATTTAAATGTGGTACCCGACAGTTTGGACCAAATTTTTTAATCAAATAACCTAATGAGTTATTGCTAGCTTAAAGAGTCTTGCAAAATGCTGTTCATCGAGGCCCCAAATCTGTTGGAAAATTGAGGCATTACACACCAATGGTCCTTACAATCAGGTGTTTCCAGTCAGTGCCACGCTGCAGAGAGCTATTTTTAAACTAAGAAAACCACGTGACATCTTTAATAAGTTTGAGATCGTTTTGTACCGTCATCCGGGTTGTCCAGGCTGACGTCGATATTGATTTTTAGCTGAGATCACGTGCTTATTTATAGATTTGCAAATAATGAACACTTATATTATTATATACAGATAATATTTCGCAATGTGTACAGTCTCACATATAGGTAATGTTCAAAACCGTCTTTACTCAGACTAAAGTATAAGCTTATGCAGAAATTATACATTCCCAGAACCCATGGGTAAATTTTTTTACATGCATTTGGTGTAGGTAATCTGTCGGCTACCACCTTTAATCTATCTTATATTACACTTTCTTCGTATCATTTCAGCCCAGGTCAGCACGCCAATATACCATGGAAGACTACGCCCACCTAAAGGAAGCCCTAAGAAAGAAACAAATAGCTTATAAATCGTTATTAATGAGGTCACAGACGATATAGCATATCCTCATTATGAGAGAAACATCGGATCTATACCATGTTGGTTCGAATCCCGGTCGGGCGGAAACACATAGGTATGTCGTCCAGCTGACTAGCCTTGCGCCGGTGGTGATACCCGGACATTTTGTTGAGATCTTCACATGCTAAAAATGGTTGGACGACGAAATTATAGAAGCATTTATGACGGTGCAATAAAACAAACAAACAAACAGACAAAACAACGACAAACAAAACAAAACAGAACGAACAAACTGAAAAATGCCTCTAAGTAGAAGCTGGCAAATTTTAAACAAACCAGCAGTTATAGGATAGACAGAGGTTACTTTTGTCTTGTTGTCAAGACTGCTAAAGAGGGTTTCTATGCGTATAATTCTGTCGCATTTAAGCTAGTGTTCGTTTTATAAATTTATTTAGCCATAGTTATATAGATAATTTGGAAGACTCGATGTCAGGTTATATGAAACTGCATTCCACTTATAATAATTGCATACCGCTTAGCTGAATATTTCGCTTACATGTTGAACAGTATCAAACCAAACACCAAATCTTAATTGTTTTACATTTTGATGTGAAAGTGTCGGCTACATGCTGTAATTATCATAATATATGAACAAATTCATGGGAAAATGTTGATTAAGATATTGTTCTTATATGCATTCTTTTAACGCAGGATTAAAAACTTACTTTTTAGTTTTAATAGTGTGTATTCACTTAATAGCCGACGTTCGCATTTAATACTTATACTGTTTGTACAAGAATGTCTTTGTTCTAAGGTGTAAGCAGATGTAATGTGTAAAACCTGTGTAGATAAAATATCTAATTATTCGGTGCTAATTTGTCTCTGAAAAATGGAGACTTTTGCCAAGCTACGTCTTGCTTGATGTTTTCAAAATTGTTATGAATTCTAGAAAACACGATGTAAAAATGGAAGAAGTATACTATTCTTCGTTACTTAATGCCTAGATTGCAACTTAAGTATTTCACTTAACATCCCCTTACTTAAATTAAATAAACCACGAAGTTAGACACAACATATGTAAAGCTAATGGTTCTGTTCCATTAAAAGTCCTAGGAACTGTTTATAGTTAAAAGACCAGTGAGTTATCTTTAGTGTGTTTTTTAGGTCTTAGGTAACGGAGGTAGCAGCAAAGTTATAAATAAATTAAGTCGTACTGTCTATCCGTATGGGGCAGTATTTTTTACATTGAAGCTTTTAACGCTATTTTATTAAATAACTTTACGATATTAGTCCTATAAAAAAGCACAAGCCACGTGCAATAACACGACGGCCTGCTTTAAAACAGTGCAATTATCAATATCATTTTTTCGGCCCCGGCTGATATAAAGTCCACATTTGATATAATTTGATTGGCTAATAATGCAGGACCAATAAGTGATTTAGATTTCAGCAAGAAGCTCTGTGGAAATGGCAGTCATTTTGTTTTAACTCGGCTTACGTGTAGACGCCGACAGGTTGCATAAATTTATTTTAAAAAATATTCCCAGTTTTCAAACATTCACGGCATGAATTGGTAGTGTTTATCTGCCTTCGGCCTTGGGCCAATACGACTGCCCCCGGACAAATAACAGGGCCAATATCAAATCACTAATTTATTAACCTATAATAATAATGCCACTTAAGTTGGTATCCGAATTTGTCTATATCAAACACATGCAGCAATATCTAACCTCTGCTTTGGGGAATTTTCGATTGTAGAAATGTATACTTCAGTCTTAATAAATACGATTTTAAACACTAAGTGAATTGTTAGATAGAAGATATCGAAAAGAAATCACTCTGAATGTGTATTCTTACCAACTGTATAAAAAACTCGATAGTGGTCTCTGTTAAAAATAGATATTGACGTCAGAGGGGATTACCAGTTTGACTATGCAACGTGATGTCAAATGTAAGTGGTCAGGTAATTTTCTAAGTTAAAAAGAAGCTATCTCTGCAGCGTGGCTCAGATAGGAATACATGTTTGCAATGACGAGAGGTGATTTATGCCTGACTTGCCACACATATCTAGGACATCAATGAACAGAATTTTGCAGGAACTTTTCAGTTAACAATTACCCATTTGGTTTTTTGAGAAAATTAATTTTGGTCCAAAATGTCGGATACCACCTTAATACATGTAGGTATTTTATTTTAAACAGTTTACAGATGCAATCTTGTATATTAGGCACCGGCTTCATGAAAAAAACCTTAACACATGAATGTACACATGCTAAAAACTGAGCACCGTGCTCAACTCTATGCTCAACTCAAAGTCGAGAATAAATATTGAGTACGTACTTAAGTTGTTTTTCGTGAAACCGAACATTTGGCTTACAACATGCTTGAATTATACGTACTGATTGTTAATTAAGTCCTTCATTGTGCCGAAAAATTGAGATGAGTATTAAGATTCACAGATAGCGCGTTCTTATGTATATGTAACACACACGCGCGCGCACATCCTCGTGCACACGCAACCCCACACTTACACATGCACACACCCGCGAACAGACACGCACACACACACACACCCGCTTCACACACGCGCACCGAAAACGCAAACACATACATAATATATATATGCAAAGCATCAAAGGCGACGCAAAAAGTGGAAGTGATAAACAGACATATTTGAAAAGTAATGTTTTTTTATTTGAAAGATTTATAAATCTTGAGAAAAGGGATGTTCAACGTATTTTCCTGCGACTATGGTTTAGTTTAAAACAAAAGAAGCAAACCTCGACACCAAATAATAGGTTTTGCAAGATAAAAAAGTTGCAAAGCAGAAATTGCACATGTGCAGCGGCCTCATATTACACAAATAGTTATTGTTCAGATAGTATTGTTCTTGAGCATAGAACGTTTTTTTCTTTCTCAGTATAAAATGAATAAATAAAATATAACGTCGTTTACCGAATTAGGACCCGTATTTTATCAAGTTAAGAAAGCCCGCAAAGCAAACTCAATCTCCCCATGTGCAGATTTCAGATTTCAGTGAGCATTCCATATATACATAGGCGTCGCCAATGACTGCGAAATCTCAAGTGTTTACATTATTCATATTGAGGATATTATGATTGCAAGTTTGTGTCTGATTGCTTCATTATATTTCTTTGGCCCCATAAAATTTACTTTGACCCACAACTTATACTGCGAATACAATATATCTTCTGTTATGTACATGTACAACTACGCATTTGATTCTTAAAGTCGTTTAAAGGTGGTATCCGAAAGTTTGCCCCTATCAAATTCATATTATAATATAGAAATACTGCTTTGGATAATTTGGGCATAATTTGTGTATAAATTTATACTTCAGTATAAATAACTACGATTATGAACACTAATTGAATTGTAATTAATCGCAAAAACAACAACAACACAATAACTGAATATGTAAATATGAATGTGTATTCTCCCCCTCTGTATAAAAAAAAACTCTATCGTGGTCTCTGCTAAAAATAGATATCGACGTCAGAGCGAATTACCTAGAAGACTGTATAACTTGATCTCAAAAGTATGTGGTCACGTGGTTTTCTAAGTTTCAAAAACAGCTATCTCTGCAGCGTGGCTTATATAGGAAATACCTGTTTGCAATGACGAGAGAGGATTTATGCTTGACTGTTCACACAGGTCTGGGGCATCTATTAAAAGTATTTTGCAGGTTTTTTTTCAATGACCTCTTTGGTTATTTAAGAAAAGAAATTTTGGTTCAAACTATCGGATACCACCTCTAAGGCTTTGCACGTTTTATATGGCTGCATAAAATAGTCATTCAACAATAAGCTATTTATGTACATTTTTTTTAACCGAATAAGCGTGTAATAACTATTTTTTGTTAGATAGATAGCTATAGTTTTTGTTTTGCATTTTCAAAAGTTTATATTAGTAGACGTTGTAGATAAATTAAATACTGTTGATAGAAGTTCTTATGTAAAGTATGCTTCCATATGCCTCTATGAATAAATAAAGGGAACTTTATATTTTGTTGTTTGATTATGTTTATCTACAACTGATTTTTATTCAGTGAGTTATTGAGCCAAGACAAAACTCCATGAATCTAAACAGGGAATAGTAACGTGGAACTGTGATAAAATGAAGTTTGTTCTTTTAGTTGGTATTCTTTGATGTCGAATGTTCATCTGCAGATGGAAAAAGAGACATTTATTAATTTGGAATAAATATGAGCTTCAAGTACACTGAATAACATATAGTTAGTTTTTTTCTCGAACACAATAACATGTCGATGACAAATATGTAAATATATGTTGTAACAAAAAAAAAACACGTTTAAAAGTAAAAAAACAAAACAAAACAAAACAAAAAAACAAAAAAAAAAAAAAAAAAAAAACAACATAAAAACACACAAAAAAAACACTACAACAAACAACAACACACAAAAAAAACTTGAGATAACGTACGGATTTACAGAAGATCATTAAGCGCCCATGAACATATACTTGGATATCTTTTACGAATGTATGTGCTGACCCTTAAATAAACCAGTTGTCAGTCAGTGTGATATCTTATACATATATATAATTATATCGACAAACTAAAATAATGAGTACTCTTACCGTAATCAGCTAAATAAGATAAATAATCTGGTTTATTGACATTGACAATAAGTATATATATATATATATATATATATATATATATATATATATATATATATATATATATATATATATATATAATCCTGTATTAGCTGGTTCTCGGCATCACCAGAAAAATCCAACGCCTGAAATGGAAATCAGTCATTTGCATAGAAAAAAAACAAACAACACATTATAACTTTAGTTCTAACATTTGTGTCAATAATGTAAACAAAATAGAAATTAATACTTGGCAAATGGTAGCTGTAGCAAGGACGGATCCAGGAGAAGGAGATTGGTGGACGCACCCCCGAACAACACCTACTCACACACCCACCCCCACCAACTAGGTAAAAGAGTAGAGTGTGAAAACACATACATGTAAGCTTATGAAATACTAAGCTTTGAAAGTAAATTTTGTCTGTGTACTGCTTAGGTCAAAGTAAATATATCCAGTATTTACTGCGACAAAATTAAATGAATCTTGATTCATCCATCCTAGGATGGATGTAGGTAGCCGGATCACCTCGGCCATTTCCCTAATGGGACTTTTTTTGAGACAGACGTCAAAACAAAGATGGCAGCTCGGATGACAGCTCACTATAGTATAATGCCTGTAAATCTTCACTTTGTTGCTGCTTCAAATTTAAATCAAGTTTAATTTACCCAGCGCAGCAAAGACACAGCTGTCAAACGACGTCATTGTTTATGTTTTGTGCATATTCTTCCGACTTCCGGCTAACAAAACGATCGTGATTTCTGTAAGTATACTTGCACCAGATACATCCGAGGGATGATTGTCACGAGGACGGAATTACCCGAGGATTTCCGATTGCAGTAATAGCCTGTAATAACAGTCCTTGTACAGACCTTAGTCACATCGGTTTGGGTAACAACCCCACTTGCAGAATCCTTTCTCAGTTTAGATTTTGCTCAATCTCTAATATTGACTCCAAGAAAACCTATTACAGAGACATAATGTTACAATTTCTTATTATAATATACCGTCAAATAGGAAAGTATATGATAGAAAGATATTAAAATTAAAGACTAAACATACAAAAAGTCAATTATGTGCATAGTATAAATTAAGCTATAGCAAAATCTTAACTGAGAAAAGAGGGGCAAGGTGGATATTCCACTAAATAAGTCAATTCAGTTCATAAAGAACGTTATTAATACCAGGACGCGTTAAAATACTTGACAACCATCGATTATCTTTTTCTAGGAGAAATGATCCGTGAACGGTAAACGCACATTCAAAAGCATTGAAGTGTTTGTTTAAGAAAATCAGCCCATTCAGTTTATCTAATATGGAGACTTCATACAGTCGGCACTACTTTCAATACATTTTGTTTATGGATTTTTGGCATAACTTCTTTAGGCAGAGGAAGTTTCTTTTGTGTTTTCTTAGCTGTTCTTACTGAACTTAATTGTAGAAGGGGTTGTTTATTGGTAAAGCCATCAGTGAGTTATTATAAAGAGAACTGACTGATTAAGGAACAGCATTCTTTCCGAGCCTGCAACGCCCACTGTCACCTACGAAAAAAGACGTCAAACAGTTTTAGTATGTTTGTTGAAGTTTTCTGGCGATATAGATTAGTGTTTTCTTTTGTGTTGGGACGAAGAGGCACTTGTCAAAAATGACCTCCGTACATACGTTGTGGTTAAAGGAACGATGTTCAGAGGTCAATTTTCAAAACATCAAAACATTTTGAATTTTGATTTTTTTTTGTTTCATCGCACCGACTCAATTATGGTCAAATTAGCGAAGTAAAGCTAATTATTGGTAGAGAAAGACCCCAGACTTATATCTGGGTAGAACCACCGGCGCACCGCAGGTTAGCTGGAAGATCTCTCCACATGAAAGTTAAGGGGCTGAGAAGTACATGTTAATGATCTATATACTGCCACAATAAGTGTTTAAGTCTGTATAAGAACTGTATGTTCAGTTCGTTGTGCCGATATTACCAGCGATCTTTGTCGTTGATTTCACTAATACAGATCAAAAATTGTCATGCGGGAACCGACTTTGCCAGAAATTGGCAATGCCAAAATGATTCCCAAAATTCCGAAAATCTGAATATTTGGATAAATCCAACTAAAAAAAAAAGATTTTTAGAAGTGCAATGACCGCAGAGGTAGATAAAAATATAAGCGCTTTAAACCAGTCTCGCTGCTGGGTTAACCCATTAGCGACGTGGTTTAAGCGGTTTCCAAAACTGCGCGGTTAAGCAACTGTTACTGTAGTTGGTGTACGGATGGGTGACCGGCAGAGAGTGCCGGCCTGCGTTACAGAAGCTTACTATGGACATCATATCAATATTGATTTTAATGAAAAATGTGTGGAAAATCGTAAAATATAAAATGATATGCATAAGCACTTACTTAAAGTGCTAATGTGTATACATACACGTATATGTAAGCGCTACAAAGCTACTTGACCTATACAATGATGTCATTATGATCGTTTGAAGTGAAAATCTTGACATTATGTACTTACCATTTACATCTTCCAAACTTGATACTGTCATTTTCTTTCCTTTACTTTCATCCACTTTCTCATTTTTGTGTTACATGCACAGCTAACAGGAATGGTGAACAGAGGCGGGTCTTTTCCTGGCCTATATATTAAACATATTCTTCCCAATGTGAAAGCAACAATCACATAATTTCATCTGAATTAATCATTTATAGTAGCAACAAGTCTTGTATTTAAAAATACATGCTTGTTGTAGAAATTCACTTAGGCTGGAAAATATTCTCCCTTTGCTCCAAGTGGACTTTTATGGATTATGATTAAATGTTAATTAAACAATTACGAATCTCTAAAAACCCTTATCCTCAGAAGATTTTTGTAGGTCTAGTTTATGGATATCATAAAAAGTATATTTAAATACATGTTAAATTTCAATTATTACGATCATCGGGTGCAAATTAAAGAGACCGCTGCCTTTAAGAATGGTGTTGGTTCCAAGACACATGTGAAATTTCTTTTATTCCTTTGTTCGAGATCCATACAAGTGTATTAAATTTTAGTTCCAAAACTATAACACAAATACAATGCCTTTCAAAAAAGCCATATAGATGTGCTTTTAAGACAAGCTTAATAGCTCTGTCTCCGAAACAGGCCATAGAGATGTGCCCCCACCCCCCACCCCAAAGAAAAAGCCATATATATATGTACCTTCCAAAACAAGCCATATAGATGTCCCTCCAAAATAAACCATATGGATGTGCCTCCCAGAACAAAGCATAAAGCCCCGCAAAACAAACCACGTTCTTGTGCCTCCCCAAAAACAAGCCATGCAGATGTGCGTCCACTGAACAAGCCATACAGATGTGCCTCCCACAACAAACTATATAGATGTACCTCCCACAACAAGCCATATGGATGTGCCTCCCAAAATAAACCATATAAATGTGCCTTCCAAAGCAAACCATATAGATGTGCCCCCTACAACAAACCATATAGATGTGCCGCCCACAACAAACCATATAGATGTGTCTCCCACAACAAACCATATAGATGTACCTCCCACAACAAACCATATAAATGTGCCTCCCAAAAAAAAAACAATATAGATTTGCCTCCTACAACAAACCATATAGATGTGCCCCGCAAAACAAATCACATTCTTGTGCCTCCAAAAAAGCCAAACCATGTAGATATACCGCCCACAACAAACAATATATATGTGCCTCCCAAAACAAGCTATATAGAAGTGCCTTTCAAAACAAACCATATAGATGAGCCTCACAAAACAAACCATATAGATGTGCCTTTCAAAACAAACCATTTAGATGAGCCTCCCAAAACAAACCATATAGATGTGCCGCCCACAACAAACCATATAGATGTGCCGCCCACAACAAACCATATAGATGTGCCTCCCACAACAAATCATATAGATGTGCCTCCCACAACAAACCATATAGATGTGCCGCCCACAACAATCCATATAGATGTGCCGTACACAACAAATCATATAGATGTGCCTCCCAAAGCAAATCATATAGATGTGTCTCCCACAAAAAAAAAACCCATAGTTGTGAAGCCCACAACAAACCATATAGTTGTGCCGCCCACAACAAACCATATAGATGTGGCTCCCAAACAAACCATATAGATGTACCTCCCACTACAAGCCATATGGATGTGCCTCAAAAAATAAACCATATATATGTACCTCCCAAAACAAACCATATAGATGTGCCTCCTACAACAAACCATATAGATGTGCCGCCCACAGCAAACCATATAGATGTGCCTCCCAAAACAAACCATATAGATGTGCCGCCCACAACAAACCACATAGTTGTGAAGCCCACAACAAACCATATAGTTGTGCCGCCCACAACAAACCATATAGATGTGCCTCCAAAACAAACCATATAGATGTACCTCCCACTACAAGCCATATGGATGTGCCTCCAAAAATAAACCATATAAATGTACCTCCCAAAACAAACCATATAGATGTGCCTCCTACAACAAACCATATAGATGTGCCGCCCACAGCAAACCATATAGATGTGCCTCCCACCACAAACCATATAGATGTGCCACCCACAACAAACCATATAGATGTGACAACCGCATATTACAAAATAAACAAAATGGAATTAAGCTATTCAGTCCTAAAAAGTAGATGTAAGTCATATGACCCTTAAGCTTTTTCCTCCCTTTTTAAAATGTTGACATCAATCGCCATGATTCCGTAGCTCATTGAATTCCCCAGCATATTTCATTTCAATGCCCCGACCAATGCTATTTCATCAAACACCATGCATTATATTCTCAAGTTCTCTACCATATGCGTTTGCCTTCCTTTGTAATATAAATATGGAAATACGACAAAGGCCTATGGGTATTGCAACAGATACCAAACTGTGAATAGGCACGGGACAAAGGTATTCACATGCAAGCCGAATGTAAAAGTAAGATGTAATCTGTGACAAGTCATTTAACAAAACAAAAAAAAACACACAAAAAAAAAAAAAAAAAAAAAAAAAAATTAAAAAAAATGACAATTAGGGCCAGTTAAGTCACGATATATTCTGGTAAAACCCTACTCGCTTGCATTGACGCGTGGCATTTGCAAAAGAAAAGGACACTTCAGATGGTCCATAAATATGCTTTCACCAAGTTTGTTTATAATCGGATTTCTTTCTATTCAAACGTGTATGAAGAGTACACATTGTTTATCTCACATTCTCCCTTTTCCTCAGATTTTTTGCTCTTGGAAAAATATCCTCAGTGAATATTAACAAAACCTTACATCAATGAGAGATGGCGTGTTACCTAATATCATGGTGAAAATTATTTTGTGCGTAGTGTAATTACCTTATTATAAAAATGTTTTTTTTCGTAGTATAAAAATCTACATTAAACTTCTTCAGTGTTCACCGAGTATCTGGAGAATGTTTGTATTATTTACATTGTTTTCGATATAAGAAATATAGAAATTAAATTAATGTTCGGTTGTAGTGCAGATATTGTTCTCATTTTAGCTGACTAGACAATAGATGCTGATATAGCTTGGGATATCAAAGATGCTATAGTTTTAAAGAATATATATTTTTATGCAGACCGTAGGCAATAATAGGAAATCGCAGCTGTTCGGTGAACTTTTTCAGCGAAAAGAACCGAGTATGCTGCATTTAAGCGTCTTGCTTGCAATTCTACAGTGCAAGCAATAGGATCGCCTCGAATAATTCACGAACCATTTCTCGGATGTATTTAGGTAGTCGGATCATCTCGGCCATTTTCCTAAATGGGACTACTCTTGAGACATACGTCAAAACAATGATGGCAGCTCGGGTGAAAGCTCACTACAATACGATGCCTTTAAAACTTCAATTTGTGGCGGTTTCAAATTTAAATCATCCAATTTTAATTTACTCTGCGCAGCAGACACGCAGCTGTCAAACGATGGCATTGTCTTGTTTTTGTGCGAACTACATTTTAGGCATATTCTTCTTCCCACTTCTGGCGGACAAAACGATCGCGATTTCAGTAAGTATCATTGCACCAGACACATCCGAGGAATGATTGTCCCGAGGACGAAATTACCCGAGGAGTTCCGATTGCTGTGCAAAGAAGAAATTAATAGGAATAAGCAGGTCTTGTTTAACAACAAAAGATATATCGATGTTAACAATGCTGCTTTTAGCTACAAAGATCGAAGCAGCAGACCATGAAGGAGAAACTAAGCAACAGAAGGTCTAAGTCCCCATCAGAGTTACGGTTCAATATTCTCACAAATTTGGGAAATAAACTTACAGTGCACATTAGTGTTTACTTTCCCCAGATATGAATCTTCTTTCATGCGCATGCTCTCTTTGATATCTTTGAGGCCTCACATCCGTGTTCCTTTTCTAAATAATTTTAATTGTTAATTACTGTCAAAATTACATTTAACTAACATGTTACCTACTACCGCCTATTGTTAGTCCAGATTGATTTAAGTGTATGCTTGAATTTTCATCGAACCTTATTACATTTGACATTCATAAAAAACACAAATTTAAAACGAAAAAAACACAAAAGGTATTTTTTACAATAACACAGAACAGCCGGCGATAAGTCCATTGTCAAAACGCTACAAAAATTCACTTTGCAAAATCTCTTTTTAGCCCAAAATATAAAGATAGAAATGTAGGAACAACCCCATATGATATTGTACATTGTATCTTTACCATTTTATATTGATAAGCTTTTATAATGTAAATTTTGCAAACTTAATATTTAAATAAAGAAGAAAGACAACATGAACACAGTTTTTATCATTTATTAAACAGAAATAGATAATTCTCAAGTTCATGTTTCTTATTACAATCTGATATACAGATTATAGTTCCGACATATATCTGCAATATAAGCAAGAATGTATTTCGAAGACACAGAGTAAGAAAAGCATGTTTAAATCTAAATCAACAGCTAAGGGCCAAAAAAAAACAACAACATAAAAATTAGAGTTTCATAAAAACTAGTAACATTAAAGGTCATTGTGAATTGTCTCCCTTAACGCAAGTATGTCCTTTTATTCGGATTTCTCGGTTGTTATGCTTGTACTGTAACCTTTGCAGTATATTTTACATTTGTGCTTATATGAGGGTACTTTAACAATTATTAACACAGATTTTCATAGTCTTCTGGAAATGACGAAACGTCTATAAGTTCTTTAGAAAATGCTGCACCAAAATGTATGCAACATTAAGAAATTACGCTAAAACTAATTACAATCTCAAAAGAAACCAGCGATAAAGTGTAAAGGATTCCAAATAAACACACTTCTATTCGGATTTGCTCGAATCGAATCTGACAAGGAGACACAATTTTATTTTCGCCAATGTTGCCCAATGATGAGGTGGTAGATAGCATGTGGTTTTGCCATAAAAGCACATTAATTTTGTGTCAGCATTTGAACGTCATTCCATCGTAGAGTATGTAACTATGATAGGACTAGGCATAGACATTTGATTATCTCAGAAGAAATGTCGTTATATAGCCGCTATTATCAAAATTGATTGATTATAAACACACATTAATTACATCAAAAGTAATATAAAAATATCTGAACAATATGAGATAAAGTTCATTAAATAATCGGTAAAAATATAAAATAAATCAAGAAAGCAAAAAGTGTTAAAACTGCAAATAAAATGGAATCATGTAGGGAATGTATGACATGTAGTATGTATTAAATCAGTAATATGCAAAATTTAAAAACAAAAAGTAATTTTAGCAATAAGAAGTAGCAAAGGGTGACATATTTTCGTTACCAAAGTAGTTTTCATGAACATTTTTTATTTTGAAAAGAAACAAAAACAAACGTAAAGATGCTTGTATGATATATATCTGGTATTACGAAAATGGATACATGTATATTTATCAAGATGTCAATAAAATATTATTCAAGGTTATGAACCTTTGACAATAATTAAACTCTAATTCCATTTTAGGTAAGTGATATCATGCAGGAATGTTCACTTTCACGAAAATAGAATTTAATAATTTTGACAGTGCCATGTTTGTTGTTGTTGTTTTTTCTCAGTAAAACTACATTTGATATCGTAAATCTAGAATAAAAGGGGCATGAACATTATATGTGGTTTAGATATTAACGACTGACAGGCTAAATCACTTAGCTACGGACTACTGTCAGGTATAAGGATAACTTTCACCAAAAAATTAACGTGAAAATAATTTTCATTTTTCGCCAAAACTCAGTTTTTGTGTTTGTTTTTGAAATACATTGCAGCGACCATTTATGATCATTATAGCAACGTCCAGCTTTTTGGCGGATGAAGACCCCCCGTCACATGTCTGGGTAGAACCACCGGCACACCGCAAGTCACCTGGAAGATCGTCTCACATTCAGTCCTTCGCCCCGAACGGGACTCGAACCCACGCGGTGAGAGGCTAAGCAGTCAGAGGAGTTACAAATCGGCGACTCTACCACTACGCCACGGGCGCCCCCTACATAGGTGTAAGATTTAGCCCAGGAGTCGGTACTCGACCTTTTTTTGCCCAGATTATCACTATAAAAAGATTGAAATACATTGATTAATTATTTTGGCACCAAACTTTTACTTTCTTCATAAAAACTTATAACTTAAAGTTATTACTAAAATGAGTTTTATAAATTAAAATAATCACCTCAGGCAAATACAATTGCAAACATACGTATTAGAAAAACTTAAATATGTAGATAAAATATGGCATAAACTATAGTCTTATTTAATTCGCTGGAATGTTAGTCAAAAAAGACAAAAAATAAATAAATGGAATTCATAACATATCGTAATTGTAACAGATAAGAAAATAATGAACGAGACTTTTCGCACCGAAACAGTGAATTGAAAAACGCCGTAAGATTGCGATACACAAAGTTTGTTTGTAAACATGTTAAACATATAGAAACACCTTCCCTGGAAACACCATCACCTTCTTCCTTGTTTATAATTAGTCTATTCAAAGGTCTGCATATCCATCCGGAATTTATAGTGACCCTGTCATGTTGCCTAAGACAGAAATAAAATAAACATAAACACATTTTTAACATCATTAACAATATTTACATAATCTTGAACTCATAAACATACATTTTTGTAAACATAAATATACTTATAAATCTATTAAAACACAGATATAAAAACAACTTAATTGTGCAGACATTAACACACTTAAAAACCATTAACGTTCTTACGTGAAAATTATCTTTATGGAATTAAGCACATTTTTGCATTTAATTTTGGATTTTATGCACACCGACACTTGATAGGTCATACGGCGCCGAAACACATTTTTGTACCCAGGCCTGTATTCACCAACAATTTTAATTAAGAACTCCTCAAGTCATGGATTTCAATCCACAATATCTTCATTATGTATTTAGCTACATGACTGTATTTTTGCATGCAACTTTAAATTTGCTACTTTCAGCTTCAAATCATATTGAAACTTCATAATAAGCTTATTTTTGTTGGTATGAAAATTGTGACTTGAACTTAAGTCATGACTTAGGCTAAAGATTGGTTGGTGAATAGAGTCGGGCTCTAGAGTCAGGAAGCGGATCCAGAAAAGTTTGGTGGAGGGGTGGGGGTTAATCAAAATTTATTCAACTTAATCGCAGTAAATACTAGAATATATACACAGGGACCCTAACTTTGACCTAAGCAGTCAACAGACAAAATTTACTTTTAAAGCTTATATTTTTAAAGCTAACGTGTATGTGTTTTCACAACTCTTCTCTTTTACCTGGTTGGTGAGAGATGGGGGACACATCCCCTTTCCCTCGTGGATCCATCCCTGTCTAGAGTCACTTACTCAAGACCGTCTCTCCATTCACACGCGTTGAACTCTTTAACACACATTCCAGTGGATTAATCCTTTGTGATCATAGAACGAGTTTCTTTGCATCAGCACGCTTTTTGAACTGATAGACACGTGTTTCTGTGCTTTATCACACTTTTGTACATTTGTAATTATTTACACAAAAATGTAAAAATTAACATACTGTTGTAAAGATTTTTTTTTCAAACACAACATCGACAAGAGCACTTGGAGAATCCTTCAACAGGCCTTCACAATACCACATTATGGATTGTCAAAAAATAATTTTTTTGATCAAAAGATAAAAATAACTACAGACAAACAAGAAGTACATCAAGAAACAAACAAATCTTGCAAACTGCAAAAAGAAACTTGCAAATGAGCTAACAAATTCAATTTTAATTTGAAAACTTGACCCCTCCCCCAACCCCCACCAAAACCAAATAATACTCTAATAAAAACTTCTACATTTGCGTGATGCATTGTGGTGAAAATTATCTTTCTTTTATGATATATCCCTAGTAAATGCAAATTTCACACACACATTTGCCAGTTCGTTTAAAATGATTTTAACTATGTGTGGTTAGCAAAAATAGATTGCAGCGACATATAAAATGGACAAAGTCAGACATCAAATAACGTTGTAAACGTGCTGTCTGAAAGACGTTATAGACTTTTGTATTTGTTAGCGTATAATTTTTCCAAGTTTTTTGTGTGTGTGATCGTACCTGTGAAACAAGATGGGACAATGATTAACGTAGATCGCTTACCTGAGTGCCATAGTCATTTTGTCAAAGTTAGCAAGGGAATTGAATCGATTTTTAACGGACCAGAGTAATTGTAATGCAGGTACACAAGATCAATTTTGACAATCAGAATCAATTTTTACTTCATGGCCATTATGGAAAATGGCCACCCTGATGGAGGCCATGCTTTTAACGGATCAAATATCTCTAGAGAGTCTTGATTACAGGGCCATCCAAGTTTAAAGTAAAGCAAATATCAGGACGCTATCTCTTGTAGTTTTTGACAATAAGATTTTCAAAAAAAAATCTATATAACAATATTTGGAAAATGGTCACGCTCCTGGCAGTCATGTTCTCTGATGGTTCAAAGTTCTTTGAACAATCTTGATACAGGGCCAGACTAGAAACATGTCTAACAAAATCAAGGCGCTAGAAAATGTCTAAGTTATCCTGTATAGCTTCATATGGAAAATGGCCACACCCATGGCATCCATAGTTTTTTTTTTTTTGGATATTAAAATTCTTAGAAAATAAAATGCGATACATGACCACCCAATACACATATCTACCAAATATCAAGGATTTAGCTCTTGTAGTTTTTGACACGAACCGTTTCAAAATTTTTACTTTCCAACCCTATAAGGAAAATGGCCACGTCCCTGGAAGCCATGTGCTTTAATGGGTCAAAATGGGTCAACAACTTTTTGGCCCTCCTGCCTGCTAAAAATTCTGAAGAAGATTAGTTGACGGGCGCGTGACGCTTGCTACGTGATGCTGGACGATCAATATAGCTCACCGTGAGCATGTGTCCAGGTGAGCTTAAAAAAATAATGCTTAAGTGAAGTAAAAACATACACTTGTTAGATTATTGTAATAATCACGTATTACAACCTAAACAGTGGAAAACGATTGTCTTAAAGAAGATCAAACAAGGAAATTAATATTCTACATAAAGTCATGATCTACAAAAACGTAGTAAATAAGGGATTTCATATGCATTCAGGCAAAAAATCGACCACTGAAAACAAGAAAAGATCATCGATGTTCAAAATATATATGTTGACGACACTTAATGCAGCTCTCAATAAGCGATTCTAAATCTTGCTCCCAAAGGGGGCATTCAAGTTAAAAACAAATGAACAAAGCCGGGACTATTATTTTCCCAGAGTTTAACAGGTTAAAACAGTAAAAGGTACCCTAAGTCCAAACATCAATTTCCATCCGATTTTTCAAGAAAATCATTGACTATCTCAATCCCAGTTCTGGGGTGTTGTCGCCAGTTGTCTTTACCAATACACACTTCCGGTCCGCGCCACCATTTCTCCAAATCCCGGTAAGTATGAGATTCTCGCGTGTTATCGTGCAGCATTGCGCACATCCGGCACCAGAAAAACGTATTTATTAACCGGCCGGTTCCTTTCCATTGGAAATATTCATTGTATTTGTTGTCGTTTTGGTCCAGTTCATGCAGATATTCTGCCAAGGCTTTTGGCGACTCAAAATCATCCACGTGAATGTAGGAATGATAAGGAGCCGCACGCGCATAGTCTTCCGGAGCAGCACCCATGACGATTGGTATGACGTCATGTCTGAAATATGAAATGTCATCAATTACGTCATATTTTTTAAGGTTTTGAGATTCATGGGAAACGTTACGTCTTGAATAAAATACAGTAGCCTATAGCGAAAAGATCACGAGCCAAGGAATCATGCACATATTAATTCCAATGCTGCGGCTTGTATTTGTAGCATGCAGTTGTCAACATGTACAATTATTCTGATATTAGGCCTATATGGGAAGCTTTGGAGCATAGCGATTTAATGTTATATTTTGAAACGTCCTTGCTGGGGTAGAACCACTGGCACACCGCATGTAAGCTGAAGGTATTTTCCACATTAAGTCCCTAAGTCGACAGAACAAGCAATAGCCTGAAACTAGACTTGGCATTTACTACTCTATTATCTCTATTTATGTCACCATCTTATTTACTTTGAAGAACGATACATGTCAACACGTAAAGTGGTCGACTAAGATTTCCGCATACTTCCACAACTAGCAACAGAACTATTCCCAAGGCTAGATAAAGTTTGCATTAATCAGCGCTTCTTTCAGTAATCCCTAATCCCTTTCAGTTTAAAGTCCGATTAGAAAGGTGTCCTTTTTGCATCACGGGGAGACCAACGAGCTAAACAAGCATGCAGACATTCTTAGCCAAGGGGATCCGAATGCGTTACCTTTGTATTGGTGTATACGGCGCTTATAATCATATTAAATTCAAATCCTGATTAGAATGGGGTCCTTTTTGTGAGATTTGAGCTTGCTAACAATTAAGGCAATACAAGAGGTGGGAACGGAACATCCAAGAGGTTGGGAACTCCATGTACAGTAAATTATATTTGTCATCCACACCTCATTTATATTAACCAAGTTTACATCACCGCAGTGACATATTTGAACACAACTTGCTAAGTGGTCTGTGTATTTAAACACAGTAAGAGTGAAGCGTACACCGTGATGACCGTAATTGTTTTTTGTGATGTATACAAGGCAAATAAAGTCATCAGTCAAAATGCAAGTTAAAGGCATCTCAAGAGCCTTATATAAGTGACCCCCCCCCCCCCTATTTATTGCCCCACCCAGCATGTGAGGGCATCTGTTTTCTGATAAGCCAGGCTGCCACAGTCTGTAACGATGTGTCTGTCACACAGGTATTGTTCAAGATCCAAGTGTATGTATGCTATATCTGGGGGTTGAACATAGTCATTCACAGTTTGTAAAGGAAACAGTTGTGAATATACCAATTACGCAATCCTATATATATATATATATATATATATACATATATATATATATATATATATATATATATATATATATATATATATATATATATATATATATATATATATATATATATATATATATATATATATCTTTTTTTTTTGTTTTCTTTCTTACTTTGTTGGTTGATTTTGTTATTTCTTCATTTAGTTATTTCTTTCATTCTTTTAGTTCACATATATATTTAAAGTTATATTTTATTTTGATTTGTAAAATGTAACGAAACGTTTCTAACAAAAGCAATTTAAAAAGTCATTCATTGTCAGAATAATGTCCTTCAGAGTCATTTTGAATACTAAAACTTGTATCTCTCATGTATTTTCAAAATTAAATATTTAGCTATGAAATAAATACATAATCTTGCAGTTACAAAATTGACACCTAGTAATTAATGCAATAAAGAATTTGTAAGGGATCATATAGTAAACAACCCACATTATCACTAACAATAATGTTTGTGGCTTTGTGTAAAACTAGCCTACTGTCTCACATCCATACTAGCAGGTAATTTAGTTTTGCATTAACCCATCAGAGGTATTACTGTGACAGATTAGTACTATGTTGGCTAAAGACTCCCTGCAGTGATGACCAGCAATTAGCAGGTCTGGTCATAGCAGATGGGGGGCCTGGCTCAGTGGGATACCACATTTCTTTCGAGATGCCTTAAGGTTAATACGATTAATTTGAATTCTCTTAATTTTTTTCATGCGAGCCTTTATGACAATGAGCAAAATAATTGTCCTCCATCATTATATTGCACATGTAGTACCTGTATAAATGTTTAAGATCAGGGAAATGTGAATGAAATGCAATATATCGATAACTAGAACTGTGACACGAATGTCTCCAGCTTTTGGTTTCACAAATATCAAGAACGATAATTCCGCATAAATTTTATGGAAATTAAAAATAGTCTCCCTTGAAATTTTTTTTTTTGATAGCAAAATGCTCAAACTCAAAAAAAAAAAAAAAAGAAAAGAAGAAATTCTCACTTTTTCGTATGTCAAGGGACTTTACACTATTAAAAACTATATTCTTTACTCCCTTGTGGGTAGGTATTTAGTATGAACTAGCTGCAGAGAACTTTAGAGTTTTCCATCTTTTAAACGTTTGAAAAAACACTTTAGACTGAAACATGAGCATAAAATGGAAACTTATTAAAATGAGAATTAAGTAAATAGCTCGAACGTTTTCTTTAAAATGAGAAAATTAAAAAAAAGTATTATACATGTATTACTTATATTAAGTATATGAAAATACATTCTCACAAGGGAGACAACTAATACATTTCTTTCATTTCGAAAATAGGGAATATGAATTGAATCCGTCAAGTCCTTAAGATATTTTTGATCGAAAAGAACAATAGTCGCGACGCGTCTCTATGGAATGCTCACTGAAATTTGCACATGGAGAGAAAGTCTGTTTTGCGGACTTTCATAACCATGGTAAATAAAATACGGGTCATAATTCGGTTCATGAAGTTCTTATATTATTTTTATTTTTTTTTAACATGTATTTGAATCAAGGAAACTGTCTGATATCATCTCTAATTAAGTATAAAAATGTCAGTCACAATTTATGTTAAATTTGTTTTAATCGTTTGCGTCGCCTTTGATACGTCGCATCAACAGATTTCTTACATATATTTGCATCCGGTCACGTGACATTGCGGGTTGAGGAAAAATTGCGCTCTCCTCAAAAGTTGTTATTTGTGGTATTAAAGATCATAAATTGTACAACACATAGCCACATGGTTTTGTGAACAACAATTTCGCTGAAGTGAAGTTTTGGATCGTTATTCTTGGTGGTTAGTGTGCACATGTCTTATTGTTTTCTCCTTGGTTAAAGGTTAGACACCACTAAATAAGTTTGTTCTGTATTCTATAGTGAATCGCGAAAAGATGGAAAATAATTGCACCATGACCAAGTTATGATGGACCCCCATAACCATATATAGGTGAAACGAGCTATTTATTGTCTATCAGATAGACCAAGAAATAAGGCAACTTTTGCAACTTGTAAAAAGGTTCAGCTTCATAGACAGCGCATATCGCCAAATTGCCAGTCGGTAACCGCCAAATTTCATTAAAATATGTACTTCCTGTAAAAGTGGATCAGTCCATTACTGTGCATAGGGGTTAAAGACTTTTGCTTTCTTTTAATTCTACATTGTTTAAGCTTTCTTTTGATACCAAAAGGTTCAGATTACCTTCAAAATAGGAAATTTAATGCCAAAACATAGCAACAGACTGGATCTTGGCATGTGTTGTATTGTGATTGTTGTTTTTGTTGTGATTGTGTTGTGATTCTCGAGATCAACCTCCAAGTCTAGTATTGACTCATCTCGCCCATCTATCAGCGCACACGTAAGTCCCTAGAAGCAATCAAGAACTTGTATCGTACCTTTGAACCAATTGGTAGTTTCGCCTTCTGTTATTAATTGACAATTCTACGATTAACATGTAAGTTCCTAACGGTTTTCTCGTGCCTTTCAAGTGCTATAGCATCATCCCGTCATTCTACTGATTCGTTCTGACTCGTGCTGACTGCTTGCCAGTTGTGTCTCTGTATATCATACAACGAGACTGCATTGTTTTATTGTTTTGTGTTGTAAATTAAAGTATCTACACGTCATATAAAATGGCAGCATCAACTCCAACACAGAAACGTGTACTTTCATCCAGCAGCACGCCTAGCCCTTCAACTATCAATCCATCCAAGCAAGTTAAGGGTTCCGCTGATTGTAGTCATTCCGATACCTTAATACACTCCATCATGCAGGTAATACGGAAGGAGCACAAATCTGCGATCAGTGAGCACATTAATACTTCAGTCAAAGAAATGACTCAGTCAGCAGCCGACATAATATCAGCCTCCATCCACGATGTATGTCTACCATTGAATTTGAAAACAAGCAGTTAGAGGATCAAGTCACCTTGCTTACATCTACAATTTCTCAACTCGAGTCAGCTAATTGCACCCTCAGTAGGCAAGCTGATGATGCGGAACAATATTCTCGACGCTCCTGCTTGATGATTTCTGGGCTTCCAGAGTCACCTGGGGAATCTACGGATAGTATTGAGCTCAAGATAGCCCAGCATTTTAATGTGGATCTTTCTTTGATAGATATAGAGCGTTCACACAGAGTGCGCTCCAGAAAAGCTACTGAAGCACATGACCTACACGTTCAGCGGACATATTGTCAAATTCGTGTCGTACAGATTAAGAGCAGCCTTCCTCCAATGCAAAGCCAAACTGAAAAACAACTCGAAATACAGAGGCGTATACATTAACGAGGACATCACACGGTCTCGAACTGAGGTTCTCCGCGCTGCCAGGGATCTTGTCCGCAGAAAGTTGATTCACAGTGCATGGACCTACGATAGTCGTTTATTTATTAAAGTGTCCATCGATGCCAAACGTCGCCTAGTCTCCTCACTTGAAGATCTGAACCGAGACACTATGAAGTAATGTGTCCTAGGATGCGACTCCAGTCACTACTTCCTATTCCACCGGCTCATTTTGTGCATAAACCAACAACAAATAGTCGACATCTGACCAGTCCCTGTTTTATTTCACGTGTTGCATATCATTTTTAATACACTCTTAAAACACAATACGCAGACGACCTACCGGCCAGTCGTTAACATACCCGACTTTTAGACACTGACTATCCTCCCATCGTGACACCAACTCCCCGTGCTGATCGTGTATTGACCCATTATATAACTGAACTTGCACCACACAGTGTCGACGACCAGTTCAGCCCAAATCCATCGGTTCCCCTGTATATTTTGCATGCAAATGTTGATACAAAATACGCGAATCCCTTCAGCCTTGTCTGATGTGTAGCTTAAACATGACTAGGTGGCCACAAGCCTATCTGTCTCAAATGGTGTATTATAATTCGTTGCATACGTTGACAACAAAACGTACTATATTTTGTATATACTATACTATGTCCTACTTAGTTTCACGTCACCTAAACATAAATCGTTTTATCGAGAGATATGGAAATATGAACAAGGGGATTATGATAAGCTTCGTTCAGATATAGGGCTATGCAACTGGGACATGTGCAAAGATGAAGATATTGATGTCTACGCAACAAAATCACGAATCGAATATTATACATTGCCAAAAATAAAATACCTAATAAAATGATTAGAATTAACCTTAATGACTCTCGATGAATAACTTCTGAAATTGAAGTAATATTATTAGGAAGCGTATACGCCTTTACAGAAAAGCCAAAATTACACAATCTATGCATTGCTGGCAACGTTTCGGTATATAAGAAACGAATTTATACCTCTTATTCTTAAATCAAAAACTGAATACTACATTAAAAAGGCAGAAAAGTTAAAAAATTATGAACCATCATCCAAAGAGTTTTGGAAAGATCTTAATTCATGTATACATGCCTCATCCAAGTAATCAATTCCACCACTCCTAGACCCAAGTACCAACAACCCTACATCAAATGATTACGATAAAGCTAATTTACTTACCAATTTTTTCTTAGTCAGACAATTACTGATAACAACTATAAGCCCATACCATCAGACATAACCCAAATGAAAAGAAAAAGATAGAACATATATCATTAAATCCTCGGGAAGTAGAGGAAGTCCTGAAGTCATTACCACTAGGAAAAGCTGTAGGGCCAGATGGCCTTAACAACAAAGTATTAATTGAAGCATCTAAAGAATTATATTTCCCTTTGTGTGACTTTTTTAACAAATCATTACAGCTAAGTAAAGTACCCAGTAAATGGAAAGAAGCGAACAATACGCCAGTATTTAAGAATGGTGACGCCTTTTTATCTATCAACTACAGACCTATATCACTGCTTAACACACTTGAAAAGGTGTTTGAACGTCTTATCTATAAACACACATTTAACTATCTTAAAGTCTGTCACTTCTTTACACCTCATCAATCTGGATTCTTACCAGGTGATTAACCTGTAAACCAGCTAACTTTTATTTATAATAACTGCTGTAAAGCCCTTGATGATGGTCTGGAGGCTAAACTGCATTTTTTTTTATATTAGTAAGGCCTTTGACAAAGTTTGGCATAAGGGTCTACTAGTCAAACTGAGTTCTGCTGGGATAAAAGGGCGGCTCTTGTCCTGGTTTGCTGATTATTTGACTTTGCGGCGGCAAAGAGTTGTTCTTCCTGGTGCTATCTCGGATTGGTTTACTATTAAAGCAGGCGTCCCGCAGGGATCTATATTGGGACCGATGCTTTTTCTTATTTATATTTATGATGTTGTTGATGGTATTGAGTCCAATATTAATCTCTTTGCGGACGACACAAGTCTTTATTATATTTGCCAGGATGCAGAAACTGCTGCAAAAACCATACAAAATGACATAAATAAAATACACGTATGGGCTAAAAAATGACTGGTTAACTTCAACCCATCTAAATCAGAATCACCTATAATATCCCGAAAAAGAACATCAAACCATCCTCCTTTAGCAATGTACGGTCAAATAATCCCGGATGTTTCTGAGCATAAGCATCTTGGCGTAATCTTGTCAAAGGTTTGTTCATGGAACTCTCATATTAATTATATAAAATCAAAAGCTTGGCAGCGTGTCAACATTCTATGTAAATACAAATTTACACTGGACCGTAGGGCACTAGAAACTATTTATTTTTCATATATCCGACCTATTCTCGAATATGGTGATGTTGTCTGGAGCAATTGTGTAGGATATGAATCTGAACATCTAGAAAATATCCAAAACGAATGTGCTCGTATTGATTCTGCTTCCACTAAATTTGTCAGTAAAAATGCATTACACAGCGAAATCGGTTGGGATCCTCTTTGTGACAGAAGAAGAAATCACTGTTTAGTTTTGTTTTATAAGATACTGAATGACCTTACTCCTGATTACTTGTCCTCATTAATCCCTAGTAGCGTCTCGAATGCCCGATATCAGTTACGCAACAACTATAATGTTGCTGGAGTATTTGCACGAACAACTTCATATTTAATCATTCCTCCCTTCTGTAATACGTGAGTGGAATAATCTATCACCTGATATACGTTATGCTCCAACACTAAATTCGTTTAAAGAAAAAATAAGTACAAATACAGTTAAAGCTCCGTTATTCTTTTACACAGGAAATAGACGAGCTCAAATTTTAAACTCACGGCTACGAACATAATGTAGTTTACCAAAACACCACCTCGTTCGTAAGGGAATTGTACCAAATCCACTGTGTAGATGTGGTAGTGTAGAAACTAACCAACACGTCTTTACCGAATGTCCATTATACTCCCAACAAAGGCTAGCCATGTTCAAATCATTGGAAAACTACAACATCAATATCCATACCCTTTTATTTGGAAATGTTCACATGACCCTGAGTCAAAACTATGCCGTTTTTCATATGTTCAGAATTACATCTCTGATACTAAAAGATTTGAAATGTACGATATCAACCAGTAGACACGGTAGACCCCTCCGTCTCTCTCTCTCTCTCTCTCTCTCTCTCTCCTCTCCTCTCTCTCTCTCTCTCATATTTTCCTGCAAAAAGTAAACAACCACTATATTTACATGTTGTCTTTATATTGATCTAAGGAAATGAACATTATAAGCTTCGCTTTCGTTCAAATCCTCTCTCTACTTATATGTATATCCTGTGTTTGTGTACTGCAAATGTATTGTCAAATATGAGAATAAATATGTTTTAACTAACAGATTTCTTGTAAGAATATAATCATGCCTCATATTATGGCTTTCCCTATCATGACTGATGAGACACCTTTAGGGATTAGGGGTTAGGGATTAGCCGGCATTTTTGCCGATACTGCGCAGCGACATTTCTATCATTATAGCACAGGGGCACTTATGAGGTGCCCAAGGACTGAACCCGGCCGGTCCATTATACTGACAGCGACGAGTCAGACGTAATGCTGTCCCCGTAGCCCCGAGCGTTAGGAGGGAAGCCACTACTACCAACTTTAAAGTCTTTGGTATGACCCGGCCGAGGTTCGAACCCACGACCTCCCGATCCGCAAGCCGACGCTCTACCATCTGAGCTATTGAGAAAATGAAGGAAAACTACTTGGTGTTGACGTTGCTTTTGATTTGCCATTTGACCGGTCACATGAAAAAAATGCGCAAAATGCAGTAATGCAGCCTGATATCCTTAAGAAAATTGGAAAATGTTTGCATCGCTAAATAATCTTACTATTTTCATACGTTTATGCTGTCAAATTTTGATTTCTGTTCTTTAGCTTGGCATTTTTGCTTGGTAAAAATATAAAGAAATTTAAAAAGATACAAGAACAAGTTTTAAGAAGTCATTATGACTACTATAAACGTGTATATAAAGAGCTGTTAACCAATGAAAAAACTGGAAAAATCTCTCCATGTTCAACAGAGATCCATGGCTATTAAAGCAATTAAATTCATTTATCTGGAGACGGTGCCCACTTGAAGCAGATATAGTGCTGCCTTCATTGAGTACAGCATGCCGTAAACACCAGGCATGATATCACACTTAGTCTCATTATCCTGACACCGGGCCAACCAGTCAAGGGACTACCCTTATATTTGCTTAAGCGTTAGCATAAGAGCTATGCCAGTACCATTTTTACGACTTTGGTATGTCGCGGCCGGGGATCGAACCCAGGGCCTCACGTACCTGGATCCGACGCCCTGCCGATTGCGCTTCCAGGTCTGGTTTATTATAAACATAAATTTATAAATTACTAGTGAATACAAAGAAACAAGAACTTACTGAAGGCCGTTTACGAAGAATTTCTCTGTTATATAGTCTCTGCAATTCGAATTTTCGAAAGCTAGGTAAAACTTGTAGTCTTTATTTAACATATTAAAACAATGGTCTTTATCACGTCTTGGACATTTATGAGGACCGCAGGATCCATATATATCCACATCTATATACTTCTTCAACTCCTCCGCGTACTCTTTCCTAGTATTTCTCGCACCACAGTTAGATACGAACCACGCCACTTTCCTCGTCTTTCCCGCCGCGTAACTTTTATTCTGGGGCAAAGTTCGGACGTTTTCGTCGTACAGAACAAATTTCTCGTACGGCGCTACGATATCTGAATCATGCCGGTAGGTGGCGGTCCAGTTGTACTGGCCGGCGAAGGCACTGAGACCGGATGTGTGATATGGCGACTCCAACATGAAGAGCGTCCAAATTTGATTCGGCTTTCGAACGCCGCCCAGACTGCCAGGAGTATGGGTAAAAAGCACCAGATCTATGTCGGGATCCGATCGTTGATCCGTTAAATCGCATGCGTTAACTAGGCACTTTTGTTCGATAAAGGTACTTTGTCCTTTTTTCACCTGCCAGCTACCGAAACCAGAGAAAAGCAATATCTTCTTAAGCGGTATGGTTTGGCCGTTTCTTTCTTTCTCGATGATGCTCTTTGATTTG